>CAUYQS010097748.1:0-29789 GCA_963574585.1 Otolemur crassicaudatus | reverse complement strand
AGAGATATATATTGAAACATTTGGAGGTAGAACGATATGCTGTCTGAGATTTATGTCAAAAACATAACACTAGAGAAGGCAGAAAACTAGGTGGAGTTAATGATGGAACAGACTGGTATGAATGAATGAACTGTCGCAGCTGGGCGACCAAAATGTGGGAGTTCATCTCACTCTTTGTCCACTTGCATATGTTTTCAAATATTTGTAATAAACAAGTTAAAACAGGAAAAAAAAAAAAAAAAAAAAAAGAAATCTGACCGTACCAAGGCCCATCTCAGATTCAAGCAGATCAGTGGAGACTGTGCCAATGAAATACGTTTACAAATGCTATTCTGATCAGCTTGGCACCTGTAGCACACTGGTTAAGGTGCCAACCACATGCACCGAGGCTAGAGGGTTCGAGTCCGACCTGGGCCTGCTAAACAACGACAACTGTAACAAAAAATAGCCAGGCATTGTGGTGCGTGCCTGGAGTCCCAGTTATTTGGGAGCCTGAGGCAAGAAAATTGCTTAAGCCCAAGAGTCTGAGGTTGCTGTGAGCTGTGAAGCCACAGCTCTCTACCCAGGGTGACATAGTGAGACTGTCTCAAAAATAAATAAATGAATAAAATAAAAGCTATTCTAATAAACCAAGTATGTTCCCAAAACGGAGTTGTCAAACTCTCCACAATCTGTCTCTCTCTCTTTTTTTTTTTTGCTGTTTTTGGCTGGGGCTGGGTTTGAACCTACCACCTCCAGCATATGGGGCTGGCATCTTACTCCTTGGAGCCACAGGCACTGCCCTCTCCACGATCTCTTTACATTCCTTAAGTGTTCTGAGAGAGCTCACTTTGTGTAGCTATCACCCATCCACTATTGTGGACATTAAAACCAAGAATTTTTTTTAAATGGGCTCATTTATTTATTTTAAAACAGCAATAATAGACATCAAAAGTTAACAAATGCCATACTGGGGTTAAAATAACTACATTTTCCAAGGCTCAAATAAATTATTAAGAGGGAGAACATTCTTTTGCATTTTTTGCAAATCTTTTTTTAAAATGTATTTTATTTTAGTTTTTGTTGTTGTTGTTGTTTTTTCAGTTTTTGGCCCGGGCTGGGTTTGAACCCATCACCTCTGGTATATAGGGCTGGCACCTTACTCTTTGAGCCACAGGTGCTCCCCATTTTTGCAAATCTTTTTAACATCCGATTTAATAGAAGTTAGGTGAACTCTTTCATCTTCTGTATCCAATCTGTTGCAATATGCTGTTTTGATGGATACATTAGAAAATGCTTCCTTGCACTGGTTGGAAGTTAGAGAATGTTTTAATAGTCTTTGCAGGGAGTTGGGGTTTAATACTATACCAAAACCCAAAAAGGAATGCTTTTTCTTTATTGGTTTATGAAATCCTAGCTGGGTACATTTATGCATTTATGGGGTACACTGTGCTGGTTTTATATACAATTTGAAATACAACAAACTGGTTAACATAGCCTTCACCACACTTTCTTAATTATTGTGTTAAGACATTTAAACTCTACACTCAGTAGATTTGACATGTACCCTTGTAAAATTCACCATAGGTGTGAAGAAACTTTAGATTGTCATATGGAATCTGGAATCATCATCAATGAACTTGGCTTCGTGCGTTATAAGGACATTAATAATTAAGTGCATTAAATACTTACTCTCATCACGGATGAGATCTTTTAACCATGCACGATTGTGTGATTCTGTAACATCATATAAAACTCAGATTTGGAAAATACTGCTTTCCTGAGTTTCGCCGATTTGCAGGTTGTGACAAATTTCATTATACACTAAAAAACAAACAAACAAAAAAAGACACTCACCAAAGATCTGGCCAAAAACAGTCTTTACAGATTGGTTGACTGTCTAACACCTGTTACCGGTTACCAATTTTCCAAATTATGACTACTACTCTCCCACCAATCCAGATTCAACACTGTCAAGAAAAGCTGTTTGTCAAAGATTTCCTTGAAGGAACAGGCTTCATTCAGTTCTGGAAAAAAAAAATTAACTGTCAAACACAGAAGTGAGAAGAAACATTTGTCCATCACTCCTTCATTCTAGTAAAAGTGGTGTTCCGTCCTTAAAGGATGCAGACTCAGGCGTTGGGATGTAGTGAAGTGATTAGTTTTGCTTCATGAATGACATTTTTAGGTGAAACATTTGTTTTCTGAACTGTCTTGCTGTTAATACAGAACAGCAAAGAATGAGCTGTCAACTAATACAGCTTGGGGACATTGCCTTGATTCACGCTAAGCCCATAGTTTTTACTGCACTGTGTAAATGTCAACCCAGCAAGAAGGCAAAATAACATCTTCGTGGTATTATGAAAAGAATTCTGACCTCGCAGGTTTCCTGAATGGGTCCCCGTGAGCCCCAGGCTTACCCTTTGAGAGCTGCTGTCCTACAGAAATAAAACCTGTTCAGGAAGAAAACATCCCTTGAAATTGTTCTGCGAAAAATGAGCTTCGGAAATCAGGAAATTGCTTGGCAATTCCATGAAGACTTCGGCAACTTCGGCAACTTTGGCAAAGGACATGGAACTTTGTCAATTTGTTGTCTCATTTGGAAATGCTTCTCACCCACCCAGAAAAGATTTACTTGCTGCCAAGTAAGTGCTGGATAATGACTCTGGGGTTATTCAGCAGGTAAATCAGCACACAATTTCTAGGGAAAAAAATTCTACAAATGTTGTAGTCATTGGCAGTTGCTGATAGTGAAATAGAGACTTCTTTGATTAAAGGCGGCATTTCATTGTAAGGAAAGCCTGCAACACGTTTTTGGTGGAGGGGAACAAGCTTGGTAATTGAGATCAACTGAGAATTCACATTCAAACACCCACCTGCAAGCAGAAACATTCCTGCAGGTTAATCTACGACCACACATGGGTGCTCAAAGACATTTTTGTGCATCAGCTTGGGGTTCCCAATCACTGCCCAGATGATGTCGCCAAAACTGTCGTTGGAAACTTCCAGGAGATGTCATGGTTAGTTGAAAGAATTTATATGCAAGAGCTGGCTGGCAGGTGGAACACCAGTGGAGTTTAATCACGACCATGGCATACAGCTGGACCAGCTCACGTTCTGGGACTCACAAGAGCCTGTCAGCTCCCCATATGCAATTTCAGGAAACTTAAGTCCCTTGATTGCAAAGGCAAATACTGGATACCCCGCTAATGCCAGCCAAGAGCGCAAACTATTCAAATCCAGCTGTTTCTACTACCCTGTTTTTTTTTTATTACATCAACATCTTTCTTTGCCCTGAAGTGTAGTGCTGTGGCATCATCGGAGCTCACAGAAACCTCTAACTCTTGGACTCAAGTGATCCTCCACCCTCAGCCTCCCAAGTAGTTAGGACTACACCACCCTCCACCATGCCCTGCTTAATTTTGATATTTTTAATCGAGATTTTGTCTTCCCAGCTCACAGCAACTCAAAGTCCTGGGCTCAAACAATCCTCCTCCTTCAGCTTCCCAAGTAGCTGGGACTATAGGCACTGAGCTAATTTTCCTAATTTTAGTGGAGATGGGTGTCACTCTTGCTCAGGTTGTTCTTGAACACCTGAACTCAGGTGATCCACCGGCCTTGGCCTCCCAGAGTGCAGGGATTACAGGCATGAGCCACCCTGCGTGACCTTACCAGTGGATTTTAAAGGGTACCAGTGATGGAGAATAGAACATCTATCTGCTGTACTGATGTGTCCATAATCTTAATATTATTTCCATTCCATAAATTTTTTTACTGTCAGAAATATAAAGTGTTTTTGTGTGTCATTGTCCTTTTTAACAAAAGTGAGACATATTCAGCAAACAACATTTAAGGATACCATTAGACAGAAATGATTGGGGAGATTCTCTGGATAGAATACAACACAGTTAATAGTCAACACTGGTAGATACTCTGAGGTAGATCAGAGTTCACCAGAAAGTTGACAGGCTTGAATCTTGCAATCATATGCCACAATTTTCTTCCAAAGCATCCTCAAAAGTGTTCAAAGAAATGTCCACTTACAAATTCTCAAAGTACTTTATTCCTGGGCGGCACCTATGGCTCAAAGAAGTAGAGCATTGGCCCCATATGCTGCAGGTGGTGGATTCAAACCCAGCCGTGGCCAAAAACTGAAAACAACAACAACAACAACAACAACAACTTTATTCCTCTATCACTCCAGAAACAATGGGAAGTTGCGATGTCTACAGCAATTATCAAGGTCAAATATCATGGAAAAAAACAATAATGCATCAGCAGCGTCCAAGTTCACTGACATACCATGAATACACATGGGTAGGAGAAATATTAACTAGGTGGATCCCACCAGCATTTGTTTTAAATGTAAAAACCAGAAAATGCCTGTGAATTATAAAATAGCGTGCTAATAGAGGTCATTTGTAACCAGCCCTAATGAAGGATATTGAGGCTAGGGTGGTGCCTGTGACTCAGAGGACTAGGGCGCCAGCCCCATATGCAGGAGGTGGCGGGTTCAAACCCAGCCCCGGCCAAAAAAAAAAGAATGTTGAGCTTTCGATTTGGTGTTTCCTAAATACCAGAGCCAGGGGATCCTGAGATGTTTAGAGTGACTTGGAAACTCAGATTTCCTTTGTTCTGGATGTACCTTCAAAGTTAAGGAAAAACTGAAGTCTTTGTAGAGCAGAGGTGTTTATTTCAAAATACAAGCATTTCAGATTTTCCTAAGTTTTCCATAATAGATTTTAGTATGAGTATTTTTTAAGTATCCAAGTGTTTTTGTTTATTTGTTTATTTGAAATATGTAATGAAAAGGTACCTCCCTATTGGAATAAACTTGAGTATCTATTCACTTTTATTCTTTAAAGACGCATGAATTACCAGTGTAATGCTAAATTTGGAGGACAAAAAATAAATAGGACACAGTTGTGGTATAAGGATATGAGTACTTGTAAATAATAAAGAATTAGTTGTCTATTTTTTTGAGACTTTGGAAAAAAACAAAGTAAGAAGAAGAAGTTAACTGATCAAAGTATTTTATAGTAGACACACTTCTATCTGACAATGTGAATGTTACTTTCTTTACATTGTTACTATTATTATTGCTTGATATTTCGTTGCAGCAATCGTCTGATTTCTTTCTGAATGTATTTATCTTCATTCATTCTTTATGAGGTTTTTGTTCTCGGTCCTTATGTTAAATATTGTTGTTATTAAATTTAGCCTTTTTAATTCTGTGAAGGCAAAAGTGGAAACCTAATATACACATGTATAAGTAAGAAAAATAAAATAATAATCATAATCATAATAAAGAAACAGAGTTGTTATTTTTTTTTCATTGTTACCATTTGCCCACTGCTGTTTTAGAAAAGGAAGTTGTGTGGTGCCTGTGGCTCAAAGGAGTAGGGCGCTGGCCCCATATACCAAAGGTAGTGGGTTCAAACCCAACCCCGGCCAAAAACTGCAAAAAAAAAAAAAAAAAAGAAAGAAAGAAAGTAGAAAGTTGTGTTAAGTTTTGTTCTATCATGTCAAATGTATATATGGCTTCAATATACTTTTTACAAGTTATATAACCAGGGTGGTGCCTGTGGCTTAAGGAGTAGGGCGCCAGCTCCATATGCCAGAGGTGTTAGGTTCAAACCCAGCCCCGGCCAAAAATCACCAAAAAAAAAAAAAGTACATAACCAAAGAAGAGGGTTCTGCCAAATAAGTCTTGGGGAGTGGAGGTTAAGACACCCAGCCTCTTTTTCCAGATCCTTGCACAGCCCTGGGGATGTGTTTTCTTCTCAGTATGAAAAGAAACTTCCTACAACCATCACTATTTTCGTAAGTGATGAAGTATTCAAGCAGTGTCTACAATTCCGATCTTGAAATTGTGAAGTATAAACACCAAAATCGTTTGAAATTTGAAGTTATCTAGGACACCTATGTACTAAAGCATACAGACCTTATGTTTTCAAATTTATTTTTTTCCTTTGTTTTCTTTAATTTTAAATTAAAATTGCAACTGTATACATTCACGGGGTACAATGTGATGATTTTGTATACAATGTGGAACGCTTAAATCAAACTGATTAATGCAATCATTTATTGTTTTGTGGTAAGACATTTAAAATTCACTCTTAGTTGTTTTGAAATATATCCTTGCATCATGCACTAAGGTAAGCCGGTAGGATTGCAAACTAGTGTAACCTTTTTGGAAAGAAATATGGGAAATCCTCGAAGAATCAAAAGTTAACCTTCCGTTTGATCCCACAATCCCATTACCAGGTATCTACCCAGAGGAACAAAACTCATTTTGCTACAAAGACATTTGCACCAGAATGTTTACGGCACCCAATTCATATTTTTAAATTTCTTCTCATGATTTTATAAGTATCCATCTTTTGGAAGCCAGTAACCCAAAGGGTGATGAAAAGTCTTTAGGGAGCCCGAGATGCGGGTGTGGGGAAGGGTGGGGTTTCCAAATCTCAGTACAGGGTATTATACATAGATGGATTGGATGATCCTTTGATGTCTGGTGGATGAGGATTCTTTCAAGCACAGAACAGCTCTAGAGATGGAACTTCCTTGAGAGCAGACGCTGTGTCCCCTGTCACAAGCTCTGTTCATTCTCCATCCTCACAAGGGTAAATTCATCCTTTCTCCATGAAAAGAATGCACGGGAATATTGCTGCTGATTTGGGTTTTTTTCTTTCTTTTTATTTATGTGAAAACCCAATTCCATCTAAGATAAAGGGGTGCACAGTTATAGGACATAGAATAGTTATAATTTGCATCCTGTATGGGAATTTTCCACCTCGTCGATCAACTCTGTCTTAATTTATATATTGTGAAGATAATGAGACCAAATCACTTGAGAAGTAAGAGGATGTAATTCCTAGTCCATAAATGGATGAAAATTCACAGCTCAAAACTAAAATACAATTGACAAGAACTGTATTGCATCAGGCGGTCAGCTGTCAACACCGAACAAGGTGCAAATTTGCCCTCAAGGAGAAAGCACCACCTCAAAGAGGGTGAGATGTCCAGAAATCCTAATTTGAATTTTTCTTCCGTGATTAGCAATATTGAAACTTGATGATGATTGTCTGATGTCACGTGTTTAATCTCATCAAAGACACAGATATACAAATGAGATATTTTTAAAAGGGTAACACTTCAAAAGTGGGTGCTTTCTTAACTCAGATAAATTCCAATTATTGATATATTGGAAGAAAGAGGTGAGACGTGTGAACAAGCAGAATTTTCAGCAGTGAAATAGACAGAGGATTGCCGTCAAAGAGACACACTTTGGATATCTATGATAATGCTGTAAAAGCTTTTCAGAAACGTCTTTGCTGTCTCTGTCTGAAGAGCATCGGGACTGTCAAACATTTGCTTTGCAACTCAGTAGCAGTTCCTCACTCAGTATTAAAAATGTATGTACAAATTTTTTTTGCAGTTTTTTGGCTGGGGCTGGGTTTGAACCCACCACTTCCAGCATATGGCGCCGGTGCCCTACTCCTTTGAGCCACAGGCGCCACCCCGTATACAATTTTTATACTATTGTATAATAGGAACATATTATTCACTGGTACTAAGTTGAAAGTACTTTATACAATTACAGTACTCTGCTTCTGTTTCCCTGACATCCAATCATCCAAATTAACACAGTACGACCCACTGGTGGCTGATTTTCACGTTATCAGCTCACCTGGCCTTTAAAAACCTGAATTCATAAAAGATACAATAATAATGATATTTACCTTATATTATTATATTATATATTGTATTATTATATTAACATGATAGAATCAAAGTTGCATTCCTCACTTAACAAGAATCTGAAAAATTATAATAATCAAATGGTAAGAATATGAAATGCATAATGAAAGAAAATACATAAATTATGGATGTATAAATGTTGTATAGCAAACCCCTATTTGGAGATCTGGAGATCTCAGGGGTTTTTTTATCATTTTTTTTTTTTTTGAGACAGAGTCTTACTATGTTGCCCTGGGTAGAGTGCTGTGGTATCACAGCTCACAGCAAATTCAAACTTCTGGGCTTAAGCAATTCTCTTGCCTTCCAGGTAGCTGGGACTATAGGCACCTGCCACACTGCCCAGCTATTTTTTGGTTGCAATTGCCATTGTTGTTTAGCTGGCCCAGGCCATGTTCGAACCCACCAGTCTTGATGTATATGGCTGGCACCATAACCACTGTACTACAGGTGCTGAGCCAGGAGATCTGATATTAAAACATCAGCTTCTATGTTTGAGTAAAATCGTGCAGAGATAAACGCAGTTCAAGGACATATTTTCCAAACACAAATAAGAAAGGCTTAGTTAGTCAGGGGGCCGTGATTTCAAGCATAGATTCTCAACACTGGTCTCCACTTGAAAATTACCCCAAGATTGCCTGCCTCAACCTTGCACAGAATGAATACATGCCTCACAGACATAATTGGGAATTGCCCAATTAATTAAAAATCATTTTCCACAGTTTCTCTTTCCTAGATAATTCTTGCCAGGATCTAAGTTTAAAGCAGGGCAACTCACCCGGGTCTAAGCAATGTCTTCACGCTTCATTTCAATACAAAGATGCAAAAACGAATTATCTATATTTGCTGTTGTGCAAGGAAAAACACCATTTAGCTGAGGAAAGCCTTTCTCCATGAGCTATAATATATTTAGTTTTTTAGATCACCAAATACTTAACCTGCAACCCTGCTCCATGCACCATACGAAATGCACACGTCAAATCTGAGGTAAGGTATCTCTAGCCGTACACCACTTAAATCAAAAGCAAAGAGGGCAAAAAGTAAAATTCCAAACCTCTGTATTTTTTAAGGAAATATAATATTTGAATGTATTTAATAGATGCCTTTAGATATCTGCATGGTCATTGATGGTTATAGCAATATGCGAAGCTCTCTAAAATGTATCTACTGTTTTCTAATCATGAAGGCTTTCCCTACAATGCTGCCTTTTCTAATTATTATTCAGGGATTTGGGTCAATGTGTGATTTCTGAAATGTGCACTTTTTGAAGGTCATGTCTCACTTAGTAGTTGACTTGAATCTCTGATTCCCAGAACATCACACTGCCTGTTAGAGATGAATTTGGCACAGGGGAAGAAGCTTCCACAGTCCACACTACAGGGTCTGAATTTATCCAGTGTTTTTTCTTTCAGGCCAAATACAGCATCAGAGAAGTTGGAAGGCAATTGGGATATATAGCCAAAAGCCACCAAGTGTAATTTTTTTTTTTTTTTGAGACAGAGTATCACTTTGTCACCCTGGGTAGAGTGCTGTGGTGTCATAGCTCACAGCAACCTCAAACTCCTGGGCACAAGTGATCCTCTTGCCTCAGCCTCCCAAGTAGCTGGGACTACAGGTGCCCACCACAATGCCTGGTTATTTTTAAAGATGAGGGTCTTGTTCTGGCTCAGACTGGTTTCCAACTCCTGAGCTCAAGCAGTCCTCCTGCCTCGGGTTCCCAGAGTGCCAGGACTACAGGTGTGAGCCACTGTGCCCAGTCCACAAAGTTTCATTTTCAGGGTATAATAAGCTGTTATAGATCTCTTTGCCCACCTCTGATTAATTAATAGTTAATTATCAGTCCCTGGGAACAAGAGAGGGGATTGGCATACACTTGTATTTACACCCATAATTTCAGGTTCTATTCTTTTCTCTTTTATTTATTTATTTATTTATTTTGCAGTTTTTGGCTGGGGCTGGGTTTGAACCCACCACCTCCAGTATATGGGGCCAGGGCCCTACTCCTTGAGCAACAGGGGCCACCCCTATTCTTTTTTTTTAATTCCTCTTTTTTATGATTTATTTTTGTAACATACCCAGAATGGTGAGAGGCTTTCTTGACAACATTAAAGGTAACTATGGTCAAATATGCTAATTCCTGAAGGGAAATCTTTTACTTCCTTTGAATTGTTTTTCTCTTGAGCCATAATTCCACCAACAGGGACGGAAATTTGTTGGAATCAAGTTACCGAAGGAAAGCTAGGAAGCAGTAGAGCGTAAGGTAGAAAAAATTTGAGATTATTGGCAGACTGCGATTGTTGGATTCTGCAAATCCCATGATAGAGACATGGTCGTGATTGAGTAAGGTTGCTTGCAAGACGAGATCACTGAATGACAGGTACTATTCTTAAAATAATAAACCCATATTTATATTTCACAAAAACTTAATGCACAGCAATGATAGAGACAAACAATTAAGAAAAAGGGGCAAAAGTTTTAAAATAGACGCGCTCAGAGAAACAGTGATATTGCCAAGGTCTCTGCGTCATCTCTGTGAGACGCGCTCGGAGGAACAGTGACGTTGCCAAGACCTCTGCGTCATCGCTGTGAGACGCGCTCCGAGGAACAGTGACGTTGCCAAGGCCCCTGCGTCATCTCTGTGAGACGCGGCCGGAGGAACAGTGACGTTGCCAAGGCCTCTGCGTCATCTTTGTTAAACAGCAATCTTTTCTTTCACTGCATTTCCAAGAACAAGATTGTGCTCCCAAAAAAAAAAGATTGTGCCGCAATCTCAACACTCTAGAACAGACATGAGTTTTTCACTCAAGCACACTGTCCCAGCCCTGAATTCCTGCGTCTCTTTTCTATTTCTTTGAAGTTCTTATGATTTAACTGAGAAAAGCCTTGTCCCACGAGCTGCAATATATTTAGTTTCTTATATCACCAAATATTTAAACTGCACACCTGCCCTGTTCACCAGGAAATGAGGATCGAAGAGATTTATTACTGATCCCAAACCACCAAGCTGGACCCTTTCTGTAGACAGAATCAACCTGAGCTTCAACCATAGGTTCAAGGACAACTTAGTATTTTTTTTTTTCAGATGTCTGTTTTATGAATCCTTTTGAATGCCGCCACTAAAGTCCAGGTGTACATTGCACACAATTTCTTTATTCGATCGCTTATTGTTTTAAATTTAAACATGAAATCTTTTTTAGATATTTTATCTCAAAATTTTTGTTTGGGGAAATGAAAATCTTAATATGCTAAGTGGCATAAGCCACACAGAGAAACACACACTGGGAAGCTGAAGAAGTAGATTTTAGAAAGGCACAGAGCAGAATTATAAAGGCCTGTGTGTGGGAAGGCTTTGGGTGTAGAGGGGTGATAAGTGGTCAGGTGATGGGTACAAAAGCGCAACTAGGGCTCGGCACCCAATGGTTACGGCCCTGGCCACATGCACCGAGGCTGGCTGGTCTGAATCCAGCCCTTGTCTGCTATCTGACAAATGCAACAACAACAACAACAACAAAAAATAGCCAGGTGTTGTGGTGGGTACCTGTAGTTCCAGCTACTTGGAAGGCTGAAGCAAGAGAATCGCTTAAGCCCAAGAGTTTGAGGTTGCTATGAGCTGTGATACCGTGGTACTCTACTGAGGGCAACATAATGAAACTCTGTCTCAAAAGAAAAAACAAACAAACAAACAAAAAACCCAAGTGGATAAGAAGAAGTTGTGCTAAGGTTCTGTATAACAGGAGAGTTAGGATGGTATGATTTATTTATTTTTTTTTTTGATGGTATGATTTATAATGTATCACATCATTCAGAAAAAGCCAGCAGAGAAGAATAGGAATATTCTCAATACAAAGACAAGATCCATGTTCATGTCCCAGATGGTGCATATACCAATAACACATTGCATAAAACTCTATGTACACCAGGCAATACTAGTCAGCATTAAAAAAGGTGGAGACTTGGGCAGCACTTATGGTTCAAAGGGGTAGGGCACTGGGCCCATGTACCGGAGTTGGCAGGTTCAAACCCAGCCACTGGCCAAAAAAAAAAAAAACTTTGAAAAATAAAAAAGATGGAGACTTAATATCCTTTATATTAACGTGGATGAAAGTGGAGCACATTATTCTTAGTAAAGCATCACAAGAATGGAGAAGGAAGAACCCTATGTACTCAAGTTTGGTATGAGGACAATTAATGACCTAGCACACAGTGGGGGGTGGGAGAAGGGGAGAGCAGAGAGGGGGAAAAAGGGAGAGGGGTGGGGGAGGGAAGAGCAGAGAGAGGGGAGGAGGGAGGGTGGGGGGTCATGGTATGTGACACACCTTTTGGGGGTGGGACACAATTATAACAGGGACTGTACCTAACAAATGCAATCAGTACAAGCTTGTTCTTTGTATCTGCAATGAAACCCCAATAATAAAAAACAAAACAAATTCCCTAGAGTAAAATGCAGTTCATACTTGGGGGACTATAGGTAAAACTTAAACTGGCCATGGGAGCCATTCTGGATTTTAAATATTAAATGGCACAATGCCTCTCCCCTGGGTGCTGAGACGTGTGTGTTCCCAGGTAAAGGACAGTGTTTCTTCCGTCTTCTTTTATCCTCTCCAAAGCCAGCATCCCCCATCAGAGCCTCCGATGGAGCTATCGCAGTAAAAGTTACCAAGCTGTTAGACAAGTAGGTAACACCCCTGTTGGTTCGGGGTCTTTGCGTGCAAACTCACACCTGATTTGCAAGCCAGCTGTCACAACTTCCCTGAAAATAACTCATGCCAGCTTAGAGCATTGTGTCTGAGGATGTCTGGAGAAGGCTTACAATAACTCATTAAGGCTTACATGAAACTGAGAAAATTCAGCCTATCTCTGGCCTCTTCAGAAGGCTTTTTATTGATTTCTAACAAAGAAGCGTAAGCAAAAGATAGGAGGGAAAGAATCCTAAGTCCCCAGAAAGTTTGCTGGAGAGGGAAGCTGGGTAAGCTGCTAAGTGTCAGGGGGTTGGTAAGGACCAAACAGCCCATGGCGTATTTAGAGAGGGAAGAAGTTAGTTCCATTTCTGCAGGGCGGGGGTAAACCAAGTTTCCTTATCTAACTACATATCAAAACTTCACAGTCGAATCCCTCCCAGCTGTTGACTCTTGAACACAGAGGCCTAATCCAGCCTGTCTGGGGGGACTCCGGGCTCATTCCATTTTCCGTAGTTTTGATGAACCACCAGGGATTGTCCATCTGAGGGACATTCCCCTGGATACCTCAGGATTGAGGCCAGGTGCCCTCCTGAGAAGTGAAGCTATCTACCTCCCACATCTGTTGTTTACAAGAAGCTGGCCGGAGGCTACTACAGGTTGGATGGTGCACCCCCTGGTGTCCAAGTCCTACCCACCCACACCTGTGAATGTGACCTGATTGGAAATAGGGTCTTTGCTGATGTAATTAATTAGGTTAAGATGGAGTCTATACCACAGTAGGGTTGCTCTATAACCAACCAGGTCTGATGTCTACATAAAAATTTACACCTTGAGAGGAACGCCACAAGAGGGTCAAGAATGAGATCAGGATTAGAAAGAACCAAGGACTGCTACAAACTGTGGAGGCCTGGATTGGATTCCCTCCCACCCCAAAACTCCAAAAGAAGCCAGCCCAGCTAACATTCTGATTTCAGAATTCCAATCCTGTAGAAATATGAGAAAAAAGAATTGTGTTTGTTCATGACACATTGTGCCTTTGTGTGAGATACAAATGAATACTCAAAGATTGGGGCAGGTGCACACCTCACACATCAGGAATTAATCCCCACAGCAAGAAAGGTGTGCCTCATCTGTCTCTGTGCAAGCCAGACGGACCTCCCAAAGACACCCGTATACACCTGCCCCAGCCATAAATTAAATGTCCAACCAAAACACAACCGTTTGAGTATGGTGGGGTGGACCAGAAAATTCCATGATCTCTACTGCCTGAGAAAATAGAAGCAAATATAAAAATCAGCATGTCTTTCAGTTAATGTCCTGTGGAGACATCTGAATTCTGATAGAGGACCATCTCCTCTCATTCTAATATTTATTGGGTTATTCAAGACAAGGGCTGGGGTCTGGGAGCAGTAAAGGTGGAACTAGTGTTACTATAAGGCCAACTATGTTTATCTCTGCTCATGTAAAACCAATCTGACTGCAGAGAGCTTGCAAGAGAGAATTTTCTCAAGAGGGGTTTGTTTGCACAGGGGATTATTTCCCCTTGTAAGGGGGTGTTGTGACCATTGGGTGGGCTGTGTAAGTTCTGTCTGACATAGTATTAAAATGTCGCAATAATCTTCCAGTCAATTATTCTTCGTCAAATTCTCCACATCAGCACAGAAACAAACATATTAAAAATGCAGAAAGGATCGCTTCAAGGCAAACCTATCCAGGAAAAATGTTGTCAGTGACTCATATTTGTTTGTGAAAACAAATGGATACATTCTCTCTCTCTCTGTATGCGAACATATTTATATGTATAAATAGTTGGATAGACGTGTGTGTGTGATTATATTTTATGTATCACGATGCAGAGTATCTTAGTGTGACAGGAGGCACATTATAGCTAAGAATTGGAAGCATTCATTAGCAGCTACAAGGAAACACTTATATTAGAAAACACAGCATGTTGAAAAGCCAGTAGAATAATTTTACCTCCAACTGCAGGAGAGCCCCTAAAAGTACAAGCATCACAATTTCTCCTGGCTCAGAAAGTAGTCAGATCTGAACTTTAGTAAAAAGAAGAAGTAGCTGTGTCTTTGTCCATTTGAGCTGGTATAACAAAATACTACAGATGGGTGACTTACAAACAACAGACATGATTGCTCACAGTTCTGGAGGCTGAAGATCCAGGCGTGGCAGACGCCGTGAGTGGTGGGGACTCACTACTTCCTATTCATAGATGGTGCCTTCTGTCTGTCTCCTCATATGGTTGAAGGGGCCAGTGAGATCTCTGGGGTCCCTTTTATGAGGACACTGAGGCTTATAAACAACAGACATTATTGCTCACAGTTCTGGAGGCTGAAGATCCTGGTGTGGCAGATGCCGTGAGTGGTGGGGACTCACTTCCTGGTTCATGTATGGCACCTTCTCACTGTGTCCTCACACGGTGGGAGGGAAAGGGCTTTCTGGGGTCCCTTTTATAAGTGCACTAATCCCATCCATGAGACTTCACCTTCATGACCTCATCCCCTCCCAAAGGACCCGCCTCCCAATATCACATCATTGGTGAAGATTATAACATATGAATTTTGGAGAATGTGAACATTTAAAGCAAAGCAATCTCCAAACTATTTATTAGCAGATCATACCAGTGGACTTGATTTTGACAAAGGTCAAATGTTGAAATGATCACAGCCTTAGCAGGTCATGTTGTAGAAACAGGCCACACACATCTATCCTATACATTAACAATAATGTGACTTTTGCTATATCCTATCACAAAGTGGTATTAAATCCCTCCTCTGTGGAGTCTGGACAGACACGTGCCAGGTTCAGTCAAGAAATGACTGCACTACACTGTGTCCTCCAAAAAGATATACCCATGCCCTGGCCTCAAGAATATGAGTGAATATGAGCTTATTTGCAAATAGATTTTTGCAGATGTTAAGTCAAGCTCTCAAGATAAGATCATCCGGATTATCTTGGAGTCCCCCAAATACGATGATGGTGACTGGAGATGAAAAAGGAAAAGACACAGAGTGTCATTGAAGTCCCCGTGAAGATGGGGACACAGATTGGAACGATGTGTCCACAAACTGAGGGGTGCCTGGAGGCCCCCAAATATGGAAGGAGCTGGAAGGATCATCCTGTAAAGTCTTTCATAAGGAGTGTGGCCCTGCCAACACCTGGATTTCAGACTTCTCCCCTCCAGAACTGTGAAAGAATAAATTCCTCTGAATTGTGCACCACTCATCATCTGCCAATTTGCCACAGTCATCCCAAGACACTGATTCTGCAATGCTCCTTTGGTCCCTGAAGTACTTGGATTTGCGGTCCTGAGCCACCATATAGAACATCAAAGTCTACTCTGCTGTGAATTAGCTGTTCCACAGAGGTGGGAGGAAATTCATCTCACGGAAGTAGTCACTTCAAGAACAGGAAAATGCTCAATCAGTCTACAGGGATAGACATCGGAATAAATGTCCCTATGTCCAAGATGGGCAAGGATGATTGGTCAATAATGTACAGATAAGACAGAGGCTTCTGTGGTTGTTAAAATGTCCATATGTTGACCTGAGGGCTTGTTGGGATGTTTCACAAACTCAACTGACTTCAGTTTCAGGAACTCAAATGTTATGGTGCTCTGAAGAGGTTGTATCTCCAAGAGCTATGGGGTTCACACCGGGTATTATCCTCCGATGATTATGGACAGAAATAACTGCATATGTCAAGTTTATGAAAATGTCTGAGAGGGAGGGAAACCACCGTGAACAAACTTCCCTTTATTGCAGTTTTGTTTATTATTTTGTTTTGTTTTTGGCCAGGGCTGGGTTTGAACCCACGACCTCTGGCATATGGGGCCTGTGCCCTACTCCTTTGAGCCACAGGTGGTGCCCTTGAACTTTATCTTATTTAAAACAAAAACAAGTCACCCAGGGAGTGTCTGGCAGGGATTGCACTTGACTTCCACTGCTTTCCCCACTCTTTGGAGGACAGCTGTGGAGCAATTCAACCACCTGCACGTAGGAGGTAACCGATTAGTAGCATGGAGCCGTCTCTATCACCAAAAATGTAGGGTAGAAAGTTAGAATCACTATAGTAGATTTCACTTCAAAGGGTATGGTTCCTAGATTTTTATAACTAAGCGTTTCAAAAAAAAAAAAAAAAAAAACAGATCCTTGCCATTTCTTCAAACAAGGATCTGGGGTACAAGGATAGCAAAGATATTAATAGTAGCTGCCCAGTTTTCAAAATAATCAGAGTTAAAATGCGTTTTCTTGAGTCAGGCTGGAGGATTTGGCATCTGTATTTCATGTGTGTTAGGGAATGTGTGAAAAAGGTAACACACTGCTCATTTCAGCCGAGAAGCTACGTTACCTGTGGGAGACAGCTGGTGCCAGAAACACCTCGCTTGAAAATGAAATGTTTATGTATGTTCTGTGTTATCACGTCTGAACAAAATGACTGTTAGACACTATCTTCTCTCTTAGCAGCTACAGTGGATCTGACGGAAAAGTACTGATAATCTTATTACAGAAATACGAGGCAGTAACAATTTTTAGAAAAGTGAAGCCACAGGCTTAGAATCACCTGTTTTTCTCTTTGTATGTAAAGGGAATTGGTGTCATTCAAGATTAAGTAGCTTATAAGGACGTACCTCAAGAAAAAAAGAAGAAATAGGATGAAGTTAAAGAAAAATAGAGCATGGCTTGGCGTCCGTAGTGGCTGTATGGTGGTTACAGCACCAGCCACGTGCATTGAGGCTGGCAGGTTCAAACCCCGCCAGGCCAGCTAAACAAGAGAGACACACACCCACCTATATGTGTATATGCATGTATCGTATAAATACACGTCCGTCTCTAACTTACATAATCTTCACCACATACATCCACTTTGCTTTAATCACACTCATTAATATCTGAAAGTTGGACTCGTAAGGTCAACTCTCAAAAGATGTAGGGATAATCGATACCCAGTGAACAAAGGACTTCTTACAGCTGCTGGCCATGAACCATGAGTTGAGATTCCTCCAGCCTGAAATGAAAATGTTTTCACATAGAATCTTGTGACTCAAAGTGTGGTCTTAGCCAGGGTGACAACTGCAGCCCTATGACCTTCTGAGAATTGTACAATCTCCAGCCCGTACCTCTGCTGAATGGGAATCTACATTTTAACAGAATTACTGTGTGGTTTTTGTGCATGTTCAAGTTTAAGCCTCTCTTGATGATAACCCCCCTTAGACAGCAGACTCAGATGGTGCTCTGAGTTTTCATGTTTAATTATATTTTGATATTTTTTTTCTAGACACAGGGGCTCACTGCATTACCCAAGCTGGTCTTGAACAAACTTCTGGCTTCGAGGGATCCTCCTGCTTTGGGGCTCTCATAATACAGGAATTACAGGTGTCAGCCAGGGCTCATGGCCCCGCTGGACACTCTGTAAACTTAAGTGGAGACTGACAGCTTGGTGAAGACAATGTCTACGGAGTATCTTTTGTGCTTTTGCCACTGCACTGAGGGATGATGGTCCCACCAGAGTTAGTCCCTATCAGACATTCTAAATACTGTCCCAAGTAATGAAAACCATTGCGTTTGCATCTCATTTGATGTGAGAAGTCCCCTTTTGCCTAATTAACTTGCAATTTGTACACAATACCAGCAAGTCTTCACCAAGCTCTTTTTAATTAGAGTTTTACAGATAGAGGATAGACAACAAGGAACAGACAATTATTTTAATGACAGTTCTCCAACGTGAGAAGAGTAATTGAGCATAATCCACAATTTAAAACAAAAAATGCCCTCTCTATCATGCAGAAAATAATTTTGGTTATCAATCTCCACCTAGTCACTCAGTGTTTGTTAAAAACTAGTTGAGTCAAGTCAACTTCAGATGCGCATCAGTTTCCTAACCTAAAATTCTCATGTTTTGCTGCTTTTTTCATAAAAGTGTTATGATAAGTTAATATACTATGTAGAGTTCTACAAGTTGTTGTTGGTGGTGGTCATAGTAGTATTTTAAACAAAGGAGCCTGCCAAGGCTTTAGGATTCTATGGAAAGAATTTAAAATTCCTTACAAGGGCACTGAGTTGTGAGAAAGCATTCTGGGTTCCTTTTTGCCCCAAGACACAGCGTAAGCAATCTATCATGTATTAATAAGAGCAAGTGACGTGAATACCCTTGTTCACAGCTCACTCCATAAAAGACACACCTTGAAATATTAGTGTACCTAAACTGAATCTTCTGGGAGGCAGTGGGTCCATATTTCCTTTTGCTCTTTCTTGCTTCCGTATTGAAGTAACCCGTGAAGTAATGGGAAGTATAAGCCCCGGGACTTTCCACCTTTCAACATCTTTACTTTGTGATTTTTGCACTTCTTTGAATTCCCTTTATCCATTAGTCTCTGACAAAATAAAAACAAAAATAATGGGAAGAGTGGGGAGGAAGGAGAGACAAGAGGAAGGAAAGAAAGATGGATAGAAGGAGGGAGGGAAGGAACGAAGGGAGGGAGAGAAGGAGGGAGGACACGACCAGACAAAGAATATTTTCCTTCAATAAAATGGTCATGATTTATTTGCTTAAAGCTGATTACTATTTAGCTTGATACAAGAATACTACATTTTTAAATTCATAATGAAAGGCAATTGTAACAAGGCTGTTATTTCCCGCCTCCTTTGGTGGTATGTTGCCAAACTTCACTTCTCTTGGAACAATGCAGACATTTTTCCTTTCTGATTCTAAGCTCCTACCTTGACATGGCATCTTCCAGCCTTGCATAATTCCTTCTGAATTACAAGCTCTGTCTCTGCCCTTTCCTGGTTCCCAGCCAAAGCCCAGTATCCATCTCCCTCAGCTGTTGGAGCCCATCAATCTCCCTGGTCTTATGCCCCCTACTGTCCGAAGTGGAGAACTTCAAGTGTGTAGACCTATTCGTTCAGAACTTCTTCATAGCAATTGCAGATCTGAAATTTGACTTCCCATCTCACCCCTCAATCCCATGACTAGATATATACCTCCAAGGAAAAAAAAATGTCCCTTTTACGACAAGGACATTTGCACTAGAATGTTTATTGCAGCGTAATTCATAATTGCTAAGATGTGGAAGGAACCCAAGTGTCCATCAACCCAAGAATGGATTAACAAACTGTGGTACATGTACACCAGGGAACACTATTCAGTCACAAGATAATATGGAGACTTGACAGCTTTTGTGTTTATCTGGATGGAGTTGAAACACATTCTTCTTAGGAAATGAGCACAATGTGGACATGTATGGCACAACTTTTGAGTGTAGGACCCAGCTACAAAATACACTCTACCTACCAAATTCAAATTTTAGGACATACCTGTTTGTATCCTTACATTAACCTGAAATTTTTTTTTAAAAGTCTGGATTCTGAAATTCTGAAATTGTAATCTTTAAAGGAGCCATTCTATCCCTACATCCATTCATAGATAAAACGTGACACAGGAAAGCTGCCAACCAGTTGGGCTAAAATGAGAATTAGATGTAAAACTAAAATTTTAAGAAAAAGTAGTGGCTGTCTATCTTTCTGTGTATTTCTTCGTTTTTATTTAATTGACATGCAATAATTTTACTTTATTTGGGGGTACACAGTTATGCTTCTATTCCTATGCAGTGATCAAATCAGGATAATTAGTGTTTCCATAATCTGAGACATTTACCATTTGGGGGGTGTTGAAAACATTCAGTAGCTTTCTAGCTATATGAAACAAGATCATATTATTTTTCACTATAGTCATCCAACATCAGTAGAGAACAGAATTTATCCCTCCTATCTGCTTATAGTTTTATATCCTTTGACAAATCTCTCCCTATATATCTTTAGGCAACTGCTTTGAGCAAATGTCCTTGATTCTCAATGCCTTCAAGACCAGATGTCAAACAGAATGTCTCCTGCTAGCCTGGGAACACTCAGCCATGCAGAATACATCTTTGGGTTTTCTTTAACCAAAGAGGCTATCTTATCTGCTCCCTAAATCAAACCCTATCTGTTCCCAGTGCATGCAAGAAATGATGGTTTTCTTAACCTACATGTACACTTACTAGTTATTATGATTCTGCTGCATCTAGGTGTAACTTCTTTAAAAGGTGCATGTTGAACAGTAATGCCAGGAGAACAAAGGCAAAGAGGAAGCAGGTGTTGCTAAATGGTTTCCCCTAGTCGCTGGAATGTTAGAAGGGAGTCGTCCTTGAGAAAGGATAACGTTTTAGAAGTACTGCCATTCAAGGAAGAGCTTAGAAATAAAGCCAGCAGGTCATTCATCCACAGGTCATGAGGGGCTGAGTTTTCATGGTGCAAGTGTCATTAAGTCAATGAATCTCATATACATCTTCAAAAGAGGGTTGTAGCTGTTACCCTGTGATCATGGTGCTGGGGTAGTTCCAACACAAAGCAACTGTCTATTAGAAAGAAGGCAAAAGTATTAGCAGATGACCTGTCCACAGATGAAATGATGTTATTTTTGTTTGCTTGGGTTTTTTTTCTTTCGTTTTTTTCTGATGTCCTTCCTAGAATAAAGATTATTACTTGGACCTACACTCACATGAGCAGATGTCCTGTCCACAGGTGAAATGATGTTGTTGCTGGGCTTTGCTTCAAATCATTCAGTGCTGGAAATTGTGGAGCTAGAATAGAGGGTAGAAATAGTAATAGTAACAACAATAGTGATAATAAAAAAAATAACAGTAATAATTTAAAATGCCTAAGAAATTTCTGATTATTAAAGCCCGGTGGTCCATGGTATTTCACCATATAATTAACTGTAATTTCTTTTTGTTTTAACTATTTTTTTTTAATTTCAGATAAACATGAGGTATAAAGAATGTTTGCATTTTTTAGGAAGAGTCCCTATTGTAGTTGCGTCCTGCCCCCTTATCAGAAGAAAAAAAAAAATGTTGTCAGCAGCACCTGTCGCTCAAAAGAGTAAAGTGCTTATCCCATATGCTGGAGGTGGCAGGTCCAAACTCAGCCCCAGCCAAAAACAAAAAACAAAACAAAACAGAACAAAAAAAAAAAACACATTTTGTCATAAAGATGTTTGCACTTAATTGTTTATTGCACCTCAACTTAGGGTGTGGAAACAACCGATTATCTATCTCTGATTTCATACGTGTTCATTATATTCTGCAACAGAAAATTAAAACGATTCAGATGATCCTTTTCTTGTAGACAGATTCTCTAGCCGACTCATCCAGAAACTCCAAATAAAGTAGAAAAGAATCATATTTAATAATAACGAATCATGGTTTCATTACTTGTATTATTTCCAACTTAGGCTGTTATTTTTTTAATGGGCAAGACACATATTTATGTATAAACAAAATTTATGGTATACTTTGTAGGCTTCCTCTAAGCTAGATTTTATAGCACAATTTTTACAACAACTAATGGTTGATTGTCAAACTGTTTTTTATCAAAGATAATAATAGCACTCAACCAGCAGTGGTTTGAACGTGTGATTTTACTCCACAGCTCATAACGCCTCTTTCATTTCTGAGATCACTATAGAGTTTTAAATTACTTTTATACCCTTTATTGTGAAATACATTTTCCCTTCATCATCTCAAGATCTTAATTTTTTGTTTATTTTTTCTTTCATTTTTTTTTCTCGTGTCCTTCCTAGAATAAAGATTATTACTTGGACCTACACTCACATTTTACCAACAGCCTTTTCCAACCCACTTCCTCTTAAATGTATTTTCATTTGTATATTTTAAGTACATTACAGCTGTAATTACCTAGCAAGCCATAGAGATATCGTGTCTTTCATCAGTCAAATTAGATCAGGGATAATTATAGTGTTAAAGGAAGAGAATCCAGATAAAGATCTTCAAACGAAAATCAATCAGCTACACCATTGATTCCGTTTCCTTAGAATTTTAACAGCTACAGAGAGAACCGGGTCCCCTGCTGGTCTTAGCATCATGCTAAGGGCTCTGCCCTAAACTCGACCTTAACCTCATAATGTCATATACTCTCCATTGATTGTTTTACTTTCAAACCAGGCACAGAAAAACGAAACATGGGTTTATCACAGACACCAGAGAATATGCTCATTAATTTCTGTCTAATTCCAACTACCTTGTTTTACTTTCCCTCTCTCTCCTTTGCTTGTATTTTCCATTCTAGTTGATTTTTTAATGGCGAAAAAAAAAAAGAAAGTGGAACCTATCTGTAAAAAATTACATAATCATGGGCAGCACCTGTGGCTCAAAAAGGTAGGGCACTGGCCCCATATGCCAGAGGTGGTGGGTTCAAATCCAGCCCCAGCCAAAAAAAAAAAAATTACCTAATCCTATTCTGCTTTTTTTTTTTAACTGGAAAAAATACAGCTTGCCCTACTGGAATCATTAATCTTGAACGCAGAATTTTAACAACCCTGATATATAATGTAATACATATATTGTATATGTAATATATATGTATATACATAATATATGTTATATATACATATATAATATACATAATATATGCATAAAGTATATTATATACACAATGTATAATATATGTATATGTGTATATATAATATATATAATGTATATATGTATAATACACATATGCTTGTATTATACATATGTGTATAATATACGCATATATTAATATATATTTGTATATTTATATATATAAATAGAAAGGCTGTTTAATCATATATATATAAGAGATTACAGAATGTGGAAATAGCCTATAAATAAGAGAGACAGGGGCAGCACCTGTGGCTCAAAGGAGTAGCACCGGCCCCATATGCCGGAGGTGGCGGGTTCAAACCCAGCCCCGCCCAAAAACTGCAAAAAAAAAAGAAAAGAGATAACGTATTGTTATTTATCATATTCCTCTTCACATAGGAATTCCAGAATTACATGAACTTACAGAAATGTACCTTTGACTGTAAGTTTACATTAAAACAATTAATGAGAGTGATTTATTCTTTTGTTAAATGTCACGACAGATTGCTCATTAATTAATTTAATTAATTAATTATATAAATTATAAATTACACATATAATTAGATCTATAAATTATAATTAATTAATCATTCATCCCATTCTGCATGTTATATTCAATCATATGTATGTGTGTCCTTTTCAACTGGTCCACTAAACTATTGATTCATGCGTTAGTTTTAAGTGTCACTTTTTTTTTAATGGAATGAGTACAGCTGCCTTTATCCAGTTCTCTCACTGTGGTCTGGATTTCCTACAAACATTTGCAAGCAGAGCCAGGCTGACGTGGCTGGTTGTACTCTGCAGCTCTCTATCCATATACTGGAGAGATTTAACACGTACTGATAGAAAATTGGCTAGGTATTGCTCAATTATTCTCCAACAGGTCACAAGAATGTTTGCTTACGTCCGCAGTTGGAGAAAGGGACTTTTCTCCAAATCGTAACCAGTGTTTGGTATCGGCAGACTTTTGAGTATCGCTGTTCTTCTACATTGGTAATGACATTGCCGTAGTAACGCAGAGTGTAACTCCCTAAACCACAGTGAGGTTGAGAATCAATGAACATCTTTGTGCCGAGTTTAAGTGTTCCCTGTTCTCTGAATTGGTGCTTCATTTATTTTTAAGCATATTTATCTGGGGTTATTATCATTTCTGCACATAACATATTCTAACAACTGAATATGTTGTTTTGGTTTGCAAGGTGGATGTTAAATATCTTTACTACATTCATGTGTGTTTTTTTCATTTTTTCTTTCTTTTTTTCTTCCTTCCTCCCTTCCTTCCTTTCTTTTTTTTGACAGAGTCTTCCTCTGCCAGCCTGACTAGAGTGCCATGGCATCATCATACCTCACAGTAACCTCAAACTCCTGGGCTCAAGGGATCCTCCTATCTCAGCCTCCTGAGTGGCTGGGACTCCAGGCATCTGCCACAATGCCTGGCTAGTTTGTCTATTTTAGAAATGACCGTTAGGATTTTAACAGCTACAGAGAGAACTCAAAAAATTCTGTGTCTCTTCCATTTCAGAAGAGACTGGGTCTGGCTTTTGAGGAGGCTGGTCTTGAACTTCTGAGCTCAAGCAATCCACCTGCCTCGGCCTCTCAGAGTGCTGCGATGACAGGTGTGAGTCACCACACCTGCCCTGTGTCTTGTTTTTCAATCCATGGTGACTTTTTTTAGTCAATTGCCCAAAAATTGAATTTACCAGCTGAGCCTTTGTGGTGATTGTTAGACTTGTGTCCTGGTGCAAGAAATCCATTGCAACCTCAAGTCACAAAGTATGACTCTACTTTTTCTTCTAGAAATCAAGGTGTACTCTCTGTCACCCTGAAGTCTTTGACACACCTTCTGATATGTACCTTGTTCTGTTTCCTTTTCCCATTAAGGTTTGCAAATCTGTATGCATTATATTATGTTGGGTTACAACTTTCTGAAGCTCAGAATAGGATAGTAAAGAAATCATCCAAGCTCAAATACTTTGCTTTGGTAACTTTGATGACCACCAGATGAAGGCTGGTCATGGTCAAGGTTAAGATTATGTCTACAGCAAAGAAGCTCATGCTTCCTGGGAAACTGTAGGTGTTTTTATAAGAGGGAATTAGGGCAAAACAGCAAATTATAACATTTTGCTTATCTTTTGTAATCTGGAGGTGGGGTGGGGGAGAGCTGAGAAAACAATACCCTCTTTCTTTCTACCAGGTGTTATAGAAAGCAGGTGACTTTGGTGATTAGAGAATCTGAATGTTTGTTCAGGGGTGGGAAGAAAAGAGATTGACTACGCCATCGGGGAGAAAATTGTCATCTGGAGAAGAACTTGCTGGCCTTTAAGTGGCTGCGGACCATC
This sequence comes from Otolemur crassicaudatus, assembly GCA_963574585.1. Taxonomy (NCBI): domain Eukaryota; kingdom Metazoa; phylum Chordata; class Mammalia; order Primates; family Galagidae; genus Otolemur; species Otolemur crassicaudatus. The sequence continues at coordinate 4,581 of CAUYQS010097748.1, read as the reverse complement.
TTTGCTTCCAAATGTGCTTACACATGACCCCAAAACAAACTTTACTTGTCTATAATGGGAGAATCTTGGTCCCGTGTTGATACTCAGGGAAATTGTTTATATTTGGTAGGGGACTGAGGAACAGGGCAGCAACCAGGTGACAGCTGGTAGAATAAGCTGTTTCTTTGTGACTGACGGGAAGATGTGTTTGTACCTTTTCGGTAGATGTCTTTCATTAAACTAACTGTATTTTTACTTATTCATAACTTGCTCATGAAATTCTTACGCATTTTAATGCCCTATAATTTTAGTCTGTGATTGTCTTATTTTTAAAACTAATAAGTTTTCTTTTAAACTTCCTTGAGTAAATCATACTATAAAACAAGTATATCCACACGTACATACACAAATTCAGGCATGCTGCTGAATTGAACTTGTGTAGATTTTAATTAGAGTAATTGGCTTTTGTGCAGTTTCTTGTATTCTGTTTATCTAACTTGTCAAATAGGTAATGATAATCTCAAAGAACCAGTTAATGAGACTTTTACTTTTTTTTCTATTTAATTGAACTCCCAGTTTAGAACTATACTATCTCTCTGTTAAAGCTGTAGTCAGCTTATTTCTTTTGTTTGTTTATTTTTCTTTTTGTTCTGACAGGATGTGTGGTGCACTCGCCTGAGTTTGAGGTCACAGGTACCATCATTAATTTCTATATTTGTTTTAGCTTAATTCAGATTCCTTAATTTTTCAGATGTGCTCAATCTAATTGGTTTCATATTAGTATTGAGTAGAATGACTATTGAGCACATTCTTTAAATACGTCAATTTGTGTTTTTAATAAAAATATGTATTTGTGGCTCAGTGTCCATAGCACAGTGGTTATGGCCACAGCCACATACACTGAGGCTGGCAGGTTGGAATCCAGCCTGGGCCAGCTAAAAAACAACAATGACAACTGCAACAACAACAACAACAACAAAAATACCCGGACATTGTGGTGGGCGCCTGTAGTGCCAGCTACTTGGGAGGCTGAGGCAAGAGAATCACTTAAGCCCAAGAGTTTGAGGTTACTGTGAGCTGTGACACCACAGCACTCTACCCAGGGCAACATAGTAAGACTCTGTCTCACGAAAAAATAAAAATCTATTCCTACAAATCTCTCCTTTTTGGACATTAATTTTTCATTGTTACTTTCTTTTCCCCTTGGCTTATTTTGAATCTATATATTTTATATTTATTCTTTTCTCAGCACCCATTAAATTTTACTGAAATTATTTACATGTGGCATTCTTTTGTAAGATAATCTAAATGAATTGGATATTTCTGGAAGACTCTTGGCTGTTATGTATATCTCAGAATTCCTAACTAATGATTGAACAACCAACCTTTCCTACAACTTGGAAGGTTAGCATTTTGTAGTTTAAAAGCTTACTAATTATTTGGCTATATTTTTAAAACTCAGAAATGTGTCATTATTTCTCATATTATATAGGAGTTCTAGAATTACATGAACTTAAAGAAATGTATCTTTTTAAGTTTACTTTAAAATAATTAATGAAAATGACTTATTCTTTTGTTAAATGTCACAATAAATTCCTTTTTCCCGATTTTCACTTCACAGTCTGTGAATTTAGTTATTTTGAAGGTGCCAGATATTTTATTCTTTTTCCTTTTTTTAAATTTATTTTTCTTACTTATACATCTGTATATTAGGTTTCCACTTTTGCCTTCACAGAATTAAAAAGGCTGAATTTAACGACAATAACAATGTTTAACATAAGGATGGAGAACAAAAACCTCATAAAGAACAAATGAAGATAAATCCATTCAGAAAAGAAATCAGACGATTGCTGCAATGAAATATTAAGCAATAATAATAATAATAATACAAAGAAAGTAACATTCACATCGTCAGACAGGAGTATGTCTATTATAGAATACTTGGATCCGTTAACTTCTTATTATTTTGTTTTTTCCAAAGTCTCAAAAAATAGACAACTAATATTTATAAATAAAAGTAAAAGATAATTTCAAAAAAACAGATTTTAAAATTTCAGATTGATACGAGTTTACAAATCTTTTTTTTTTATTTTTTATTTTTTTATAAACCTCAGAAGTGCTCCCTCCAATCCCCCTCCCTCCGCCCATGAGTTTACAAATCTTAAGTTACATTGTTTTCATTTCTAGGTCAAGTTCAAGTTGTAGTTGAGCCCTTCACCCAGGGGACGTGCTGAACACTCTCACCTTGTGCACATCAGGTGAGATCCCGCCAATCTCCCTCCCTCCCCTCCCCCACCTCTCCTCTCCCCGGTACTAGATTAAACTTGAGTTTTTTTTTCATGTGGGTGTATAGCTGTTTATATATTCGTTTCATATTAGTACTGAGTCCATAGGGTGCTTGCTTCTCCATTCTTGAGATACTTTACTTAGAAGAATGTGTTCCACCTCCATCCAGGTTAATATAAAAGATGTAAAGTCTCCATCTTTTGTATGGCTGAATAGTACTTCACTGTATACATATACCACAGTTTGTTAATCCCTTCTTGGGTTGGTGGGCACTTGGGTTGCTTCCATGTCTTGGCGATTATGAATCAAATTGCAATAAACATTCTGGATAGTTTTGTCTTAATTGATCCAAAATAACTGTACATATTCATGGGGTACGTATCAATATTTTGATGTATACTGATTGGATCGGGGGAATTAGCATAGCCCACTCCTCAAACAGCCATCATTTCTTTTTGCCTTGGGGACTTTTGATATCCTTTCTTCTACTTATTCAAAACTATGAAAAATATTACTGTTACTTGGAGTCATGCTGTAATATTATCTAAGGTGACCAGACCTCCTGCTTTTGGTGGGACAGTCCCAATTTTTAACAATTTGTCCTGCATCCTGCAGCATTTTTAAAAAGTCCCAATTTTTGGAAAGAATGCACGACAAGCTAGGGAACAGGGGAGAACAGGAAGGGAATATACGGTTTTCAGCTGCCATGTGGCTATTTTGCCAGGATATGCATTTTATCTTATTTTTCTTAATTTCATAATGTTAAACTTTAATAGTAACAAATCATTGTGGAGAACTGATTATCGAGAACTGCTTATCAAAGTTCGCATTGTTGATCAGTTGTTAGAATTCGATGAGAAATAGGCCAAAGAATAAAATAATACTATACATAATTTTTTGATGTATTATATTTGTACATTGTAATTATGTTGATATTTAAAAAAATATATTACAATAGTATTTTTGCGTTCTATGAAAATTTTTGTTGCTCTATATAGGCCAAATTTTTAATTAAGAACACCCCATCCCGGTCAACAGTGTCCTGCTTTACCAATGTTAAAATCTGGTCACCTTACATGACACCTGTCTCTTACTCTCCTTTAGCAAATCTCCCTTCACTCCCCCCCCTTTCTCTCTCTTCCCCTCCTCCCATCCAGCGTCTCGTAGCCTCTGTTTTACTATTTGCTTCTGTGACATGTACTTTTTTAGTTCCCAAGTACAAGTGAGAACATGCAATATTTAACTTTCGTTCCCAGGTGATTTCACTTCTGATATGAATTTTGTATCTTTGTTTCTAGAAAATAATGGGTAACGATTATCCATGTTGCTTTCTCATCTTCTTTTCATTGTGTGGAAAGTCTCAAACACGTGTACGAATTCAGGAAACTCTCCACGCTTTCACGATTCTTGGCCCTGATATTATGTCGTCGATTTATGTATCTCTTGGTGCTGTGTCTTTTGAGTGTATTTCTTCATAACATCTTCTATTTCACTAGTTATCGCTTCAGTTACACCTTTCATAAAATTTCTTTTAAATATACGTATTGTTTTGAACCAATGCCTGCATTTTAATGTCCCAGGTGTTCCTGTCACCATCAGCTCGGCCTGATTTCATCAAGTTTTGTGGGTAACGTTCTCTTTTCAATTTGAACATTATAAACATACGTCCCTTAAGCCTTATTCAAAATTTCCATAAAAGATGTTTTCACCTTGAATTATTTTAGGATTCAAACACTGATTTTCGTGCTGCCTTTCTTCGAATTTTACTTATTAGCATACTTTGCTTTTTTTTTGTTTTGGGGGTTCACTGTTTTGTGTTATCGGGGAGTGTTAAGATAATTAAACAGAAGGTCATTAATGAAAGTGAGATAAGGCTAGCACTCTGGGTTTCTATGTAAGCACATGAAACCATAACTCACACGCACTATAAGTACTTAATTTATTTATTTATTTTAGAGACAGAGTCTAATTTTGTCATCCTCAGTAGAGTGCCATAGCATCACAGCTCACAGCGACCTCCAGCTCTTGGACTTAGATGATTCTCTCTTTTTTTTTTTTGAGACAGAGCCTCAAGCTGTCCCCCTGGGTAGAGTGCCGTGGCCTCACACCTTACAGCAACCTCCAACTCCTGGGCTCAGGCAAGTCTCCTGCCTCAGCCTCCCAAGTAGCTGGGACTACAGGCTCCTGCCACAGCGTTGGCCATTTTTTGGTTGCAGCCATCATTGTTGTTTGGCGGGCCCGGGCTGGGGATTCGAACCCGCCACCTTAGGTGTATGTGGCTGGCGCCTTAGCCGATTGAGCCACAGGCACCGAGCC
>CAUYQS010097745.1:0-27688 GCA_963574585.1 Otolemur crassicaudatus | reverse complement strand
AATAGCCGGGCGTTGTGGCGGGCGCCTGTGGTCCCAGCTACTTGGGAGGCTGAGGCAGGAGACTCGCTTGAGCCCAGGAGTTGGAGGTTGCTGTGAGCTGTGATGCCATAGCACTCTACCCAGGGGGATAGCTTGAGGCTCTATCTCAAAAAAAAAAAAAAAAAAAGAAAGAAAGAAAAAGAAAAAGATTTATTTCCACAGAGGGCCTTGTGAGCTTCAAATGCCTCATTGTGACCAATCTTTCTACGTGGTGCTCTGATCTCAAGCCAGAAGTGGCATCGTACTGTGGTTTACCTCCTCCTCTATCATCTTAAAGTCCTCTCACACTGAGGTACTATATAAAGTCAAACAATTCAGTTCACAAACTCATCCTAGAAAAAGTGCTACATCCCTCATTGCTGCATATCACCATGGCCCAGGGGGAAGACTTGGAAGTGACCATAGTGATATTCAGCAATGAGGGATGTAGCACTTTTTCTAGGATGAGTTCTCCAACTTAATTGCCAAGTCTCCTCCTCCAATGACAGCTGTGATGGCCACTCCAGAAAAAGAGTTCCAAAAGCACTCTGAAGGTTAGACTAGGCACTGGTGCCAGTGTATTGCTGCCCATGGGGAGGACTTCTCAGGGGATGGTAGTGACAAGCCAACATAATGTCTGTAGCACTTTTCTAGGATACATTCACAAACTTCACTTGTCTGAGTTGATGCTAAAGTAGTTTGCTGACTTGGCGGCTTTTGGAAGTGAACAGATGGTTTTGCTGTGCATTGCCATTCAGCTGGTAAATGTTGCTGGTTACTTCTTTAACCCAGATAACACACTCTCCTACCAAGGAATGTGGAAGTCCTGGTCTCTCTGCCTTGGTGCAAATGCCTGAAAGTATGAAGGGGAAGAAAGAGCAAAATCCTCCAAGATCTATAGCTGGACAGGCCCCAGGAAAGAAGCATAAAGACAACAGTCACTAAGCAGAAACACAAAATGCGACCTGAAATGCAAAGGCTCTTGACCACCATCTGCAATAGAGAGCTTCAAAACTGGCCCCAAAGCTCACGCGCTTTGTCAGTCTGGGAGAATTGTTACCCAAGGCTTTGCATTTAATTATGGCCAAAATGTCCAGGTCTGCTTCTCTTCAAAGTCCAGCGGTCTAATGAGCAGCTACATCAGTCATGCATCTTGAACTGCTATTGTTATTATTTAGACAGTCAGGGTAATTAACAACCATTGAATCTAGGAGAGTATCCAAAGTATCTCAGGAAGTCTTCCAATGCCTCTGAGCCAGCTTGTCTGAATTCACAGAGAAAGTTGCCCAGAGTGCCTGGGGAAGGGGTGGGCATCTTCAGTGGGTGAGCATAGATCACCACCTCCAATCATTTACAACCTGGGTGGCTAGAGCCAGACCTTAATGCAGCCGAGCTGCAGACACAACGTGGCCAGAGTACCAACACGGCAGACTCAGGGGAAAGGCACTGCTCTGGTGAGGCCTGAGAATGATCCTCTGTGCTCCAATCCCTGTGTGTGTGTGTGTGTTTGTGTGTTTTGTTTCCACTGTGCACTGAAAAACAGCATAATTTATACATGCTCATATACCCCCAGCGTTTTAATTCAACACAACAGCAAAGAGATGACAGGAATACAAGTTCTTACTCCTTTTTATTCTGTTTTCTCGCCTCTAATTTTGGTAGTAGATGGATGGAGTATGCAGACCATTTCACATGTTTACTCAAATACAAGATTCATTGTGATAATCTTTATTACTTTTGTAATGCTAAAACTCATAGTTGTGCTTAATCATAAGATTCTCTAGGGTGACACTCTCTAAATTAAGCTACCAGGAATTTATTTTTTGAGCCAAGCTATCTCCTAGAGCTTAACAGTATCTGATCCAAGACAAAAAATAAATGGGTGTTAACAGCAGGACATGCAGTACTATAAAAAGTTCTTCCTCCTAATGAAAGCAAAGGAGATGATGAAACGTTCCTGGGGAACTTTTTCCTAGGCAGGAAAGCCTGTGATAAGGAGGAGCCTGTAGCAACAGTTCTATTCTTTGGGCAAATATTTCTAAACTTTTATTTCTTCAGTGATACACCCTATACCAGCAAGTTAGATTTATTGCTAGAGATTTTCAACCCATGAGTCATGATTGCCATAATTATTTTCAGTTGGAGCTTTTATAGATGATGAAATTAAACTGTGTGATGCATATCAATGAATGAATAAATGCATTTAGTCAATTAAACTAGAAAAACATTAATCTCGTGTTGTATGGCTTCACATGGTAAAAAGAAGTTGGCTGGCTAGCTTTAGGCCTTTCTCTTAGCTGTGAAAAATATATATATACATATAATACATATACATATAATCTATAAAGAAGAGAATTAAAGTATCTGGATAGCTGAAGAGGCAGATAAAACACCCTAAGGACTACTTTAAAAGCGAGGCAATTAGGAGAAAAAAAGAGAATACATTTGTATAATGCAATGAGGTATTGTTCATCCATTCATTCATTCATTTGTTCTAAAATATTTATTGAGTACCTGAGACAGGACAGGTCCTGCCATACGTAGCAGGAGCGTAAAGGTAATCAAAGAAGTCAGAGCATGTGTCCTGTTTACGCTTTCTCCCTGATTATCCAGATAAGCAATAATTATCCAATGGGAATGAATGTGCACATTTAGATTCAGCTAGCGGTTAACACCAAGCCATTTTAGGGGTTAATTATTGAGCCACAGAAAGAGAATCAGAAGGTATAGTTGTAATGCAATCTCTATGTAGCCTTGGCTTTGACGTTTAACCTCTGAAAAACCATTATTTTCCACCTATTAAATGTGTTGGTTGGTAAAACTAGCTGATCTCTAACATCTATTTATCTATTTATATAAAATTCTGTAATTTTGTGTTTTCCACTGAGAGAAAAAAGTATGTTTTGGCTCATGTTTGTAGTGTTGGTAAGTGGAAAGTTTTTAACACCTTAAGAAAAAAGTCTCTGACTAATTGCAATCGGTAGCAAACTGGAAAAGGTGCTACAGGACTTCAAAGCACACAGAAGAGATAAACCAGTGACGGGCAGCTCCGTGCAAAGTTCACGAGAAAAATCACCACCCTGATTACAGCCATTGTAAAGGGTTGTCAGAAACACCAAGTAAATTACAGAGAAAAGGATCCACAAATCCCTTCCTGAAAATCATGACTATTATCATGGTGTTAACAGAGTAATTTTTCCAGCACAAGGGGCAAATGCATTTTTAAAAAACATAATCAGCTACATGGCACACATAGAAAATGTCCTTCTTGCAGCACCCATTCTTGGGTTATTCCATCAAATAAAAATAAGCAAAAACACAAAAACGAAAGCCTGCATTACATACGAGTGCGAGAGATATATGCACAAAAGACAGACGTGTCAGTCAGCCTTTTAGTTCGTCTTCATTTCTTCAGCTTTATTTTATAGAGTAGGAAACAGAATAAAGAAATCTCAGAAATCAGGACTCATCCAGCCATGGATCAGCCTCATTAATATTAACGATGGTATTCATAAAGATCGACTTTGAATTAACCATGTTTGGATTATCTGGTATTTTCAATAAAGAACAACAGAGCAAGGAGTTGACTGGAAAATGGAATTTGTTTCTAGTTGGTTATGATTTATATAAACCAGTGTCCGATTAAAGAGCTTTTACTCTTCAAACCACAGAAGCTTTGCCTTGGGGTGTCCTGGGCATGATTAGACTCAGGAAGGAACATAGTCCCAGAAATTACAGACCATCCACCCAAACTGCTGCTTTTACACTTCCTTGCCAATATATATAGCAAGTACCTGTTGACATGATTATTCTGTGGCTCAAATAATTCCTTAGCCCTTTTTATTTGTGCTGCGATTCATATTTTTAAGGTGCTTTGATGTCCATCATGTTGTTTAATCAATATTTCTTTGAAGAAGGTAGATATGAAGCTCTTTGAGCCTCAGTTTCCCCTTTATAATACGAAAATGATAACCTCATTACAAGGTTTTTGTGAAGATTAAATGAGGTAACAATAACGATGAAGATGATAGTTAACAGTTTGTGTTATTCACTATATGCTCAGGAGCATTTTAATTGTGCTATTCAGATAAATTAGTTAATCCTTATAGTAACCCTACAAAGTGGATCCTGTTGTTTCCTCATTTTATAGTGGAAAAGGCTGAGTCACGGAAGGTAAAAGCAGAAAGTGACAAGGTTGCACAGAAAGTGACAGCTGTCCTATGTAATGACAGAGGCCACCTTGGATTATACTTGGAATCCTGTTACTTCCTCCCATTAATAAAATCATTTTCACATCGATTTATGGACTTAACAAGATTCCAGTGTAGTCATTTCAAATTTTTAATTGAAATAGGAGTGACATTAATTATCCAGCATAAATTCTATCCAATATAAATGTCACTCTGATCTTGTACTTAAAAATAAACAAGTAACAGAATATAAATTCATCAGTATCATACACCATAGTCATGAATAGCATTCGCTCGGCGCACGAGGCCTACTGTACTGCCATGTACATGGGGTGCATATTCAGTCTATCAAAACTAGGAGGTGGTCAAGGAAGGGCGGTGGTCAACTATGGAGGCTCTACTGTGTCCTGAGTATTTTAAAATGCTTTTTGGAGTTCATGAAATTAGAAATGGTTAGAAAAAGAGAGCCGACATTTGGGAGCTCTGCATGTCATACACAAAAAAGATTTTTTAAACCTTTAAAGCAAGAATTAGTAAATATCTTTTAAAAATATATTTTATTAAAAAGCCTTATACTTGAAGGGAAATAATCCATTATTGATTTATATTTAAAACATATTTTCTAATACAAAACTGCCATACATGAAGTCACATGTTAATTTATATCTTTTTCGAAGGAAGAGTCTGATCACTACATATGTGTTGTGAAGACAGAGTCAGTGTACAAATGCTGTAATATCAATACTTGGGCCATAATTAGTATTTAATAAATGCTTCAATTATGAAATGTGGAACCCAATTCCTCAATTCCTACAATTCTATCAAAACTAATAATATGTATCTTTACACACACACATCCTTCCCACGTGTTAAAAATAAATTTCACTTTTCTTCTCCCACTGGCTCTCTATCGAAAATTGATCACGAGGATTCCCCCAAAAGATCGCTATTTAAAGAAAATACATCTCAAAAATAAACAAAAATAACCCCCTAACATTTTTTCAAATACAAGAGCAAAAGTACTGATTAGCATAATGAGAAAATGAAAGCATGCAGTTTAGGATGTCAATCTAATAAGATTTATGTTTTTAATTAAACCTATTATGAAGACAATACAGGAGAAAGAGATGTCAGGTCCACAGTTAGTGATAAAAAATAAATCAGGGGAAGAAAAAGGTCATTGAATAGAAAACGGTGGGCAGAGTGAGGAGGAAAGAATATTGAGTTGAGCAGAAATTCTCACCCTGTTTATAAATCTCTGAATTATTGTCAAGGTTACTGTTAATCCATAAGGCCACTTTTGCAAATTAGAAAAGGGTTATGCTTTATCAAGACACATGTCCATCTGCAGGAAAATTGTCATAGTTTTTGTGTTGGCTCAAGATTCTATAGCATTATCTTCCTCAAAATTGTGATAATAAGCACACAAATCAACACTGTGAGGCAAATCCTGTTACCCATGAGGAGACTGTGTACTGTACAGATAAATAAGCAGGCCTGATTGTCGTGTTGGGATGGAGACTTCTGCACCTTGCCAGCATGGTCCACAATGTCCCCTTGTTACTAAGATAAAGACTTTGAAAATTTGCCTACATATACGATTTTTAAGTGCCATCATTTCTACTCATCCTAATAAGTCCACTAATCATAAGATAACAAACGGCTTTGCAAATATAAAAGATAGGCCATTTCTGAGGATCACAAAATTTGAAGGCTGGCTTTCCGAGTTTGAACTGCATGCTGGGTATACAATGGCTCTTCCCTACAGATACAGAAAACCATCAACAATGTACGCATGAGTGTGTATTTGTAGGTAAATAAATGTATGGCTTTTTTCCAGTCCATGTTTCCTTGAAACAATGTTTTGGCATCTGCATATCTTAATGTATCGATATCTTCTGGGGTTAAGTATATTTTCCTATTGCTGAAGGCCCTTGCTGGATATGTTAATTCTCGGAAACTTTGGCTATTGCCTAGTGTCGGAAAGGTCAAGACAGTGGCTGCCTGCTGAATACCAGACCATGAAACCAAACATCAGCTGGGCACTGGCAACACTGCTCTGAAGAGCAAGGCTGCTTACCCACCGCAGTTCGGACTCCCACAGTACAACTTCTATCAACCAACTAAAGAAACAGTATTTTATTAAAAGGAGGTATATTTTTAAAAAGTAATCTCAAGGTTATAGAGCTAGTACATTTACTAAATTCTCCTTTATTCTGACCCAAAGAGGTTTGAGTACCTGGTTTATAACAGTTTGTTTAACAGACTGTGCTAGAAGTGATTATCAGCCATCATTTTTAGAAGGGTCTAATATGCTACTATGAAACCTCTTATCCCCCTATTTCTAAAAAATGACATTTTTTTGCTACTAATCACGTTTCTCAACTGGATAGCTCACTGTGTTCCCTCTAAACTATAGCACAGTGCTAACTTGCTTGCCTCTCAAATAATTTATTTAAAAATTGCTTTCTTATGTTCTATTTTAAAAATTCCCTTAATTATATTTATTGGCATGATCTTTCTCCATTGACTATAAACTTTCTGTAATTGAATTCTTAGTGCAGAAATTAAGCTAATAATTTAAAGTTTATTTAGTATTGTATTGGGCCCTTTGACATGCGATATACTCCATACAAAGTTTGTCTGGTTTGACTGACACAGCATTTTTGTTTGGGTAAATTATTTCATCTTCATAAATAAGAAAATACAAATGTTAAGTTATGCAATTGTTCAAAAGATGAGGAAAGTATCACAATTTGTAGAGCTAGTATTTGAACCCAGGAAGCCTAATTTGAGACCTGGAGTCTCATCCACAATACTCGGCTAGACAGCCTACACCTCTGCATGGGAGTTTTGTGCATGGTCTTCTGGGGGGAAGTGACGTGGCAATTCCAAATGATATGGAAAATAAGGGATCCAGGTTTCCGTTTGTGCTCTGTGATCTGCTCCCCCGGCCTTCAGGTCTTTCTTTTATCCTCTGCGCTCTTCATGCTCTCATCAGCACAAAGAGCAGCCTCCCTGGGGACTGTGTAGAGCTGCCACCTGAGTCGCCTGCATTCACCCCTCACTTTGCATTCTCCCTGAGAACTCTATTCATCAGCCCCTCTGTCTGCTTCAGACTCATGATTGTCTTTGGGTTTGGTTTTGAAAGTGAGGCTCCAAATGTCTGTGCCCCCTAAGGCTGTGGATCCCACTTATCCCTCCCATCCACACAACTCCTCCTTTTACATGACAGAGATGCCCAAGTTCATTGTCCACGGGCTACTGCTGAGTGAGATCTCATACTTTGTAAAGACCTTCTTGACAAAAGGAGTTCTCTTTACCTTTGTCATCTTGCAGCCACTCTCTGAGACAGATGAGGTGCCCAGCATGTTCTATTTCCATAACATTTACATATTATTAATAGAAACAGGCCGGTATCTCAAAGATGACTTTGAAGAAAAGTTTGTTCAGATTTTATGACGTAACTACAAGAAGATGATCTTGCCTATGTTCTCTTCAAACAATTTTCTTTTTCCTCAACTGAGAGAAATGATTTTTATGTATCATTTTTGAAAGATTCTTATATTTTACTATTTTTTTTTTAATTTTCCATTGTCAGTCTGACTGGCACTGTGAAATGACACCGATATTGTCAGATTCAACCAAGAAGTCGTTAGAGCCACAATAAAATACCAAGTCTCTAGAGACTATTTATTATGGCATAAAAAGGAACCAAGCATGGTTCCTTTAATGAGATTTCTCAGACTGTGTCTCTTTGCCTGAAAGGAACATTTTCCGTATGTCTAGTCGGAGGCAGCGTGCTTCCCGCCTTCTCTCATTATCTGCCCGTTGACCAGTTATCCAGTCTAAAAAAATAACCAAAGAACCCACCCTATATCTCTCAGATATGTAATTGATTGTAATGTGCTGATATGTGATTATTGCTTTGCTTTTTCTTCTCTCTCTATTCTGGGACTTCTGGCCTCATCCTCAATTGTAACTCAAATTACTAATTCTCACCTGTCTGGTCCTTATTTCTTGCTTTCTTTCCGAATCTTTGCCGTGTTGTGGCAATAGCTAATTGAAACCTTCATGAAATTAAACTTTGGCTATTACTTTCAGAAAATACTTTTCTTCCTATATGAAAACAAACATATGAAACTCAAAAATGATAAAAAATTGAAATGAAAAATAGGTATAAATTCAGAACTATAAAATGACATTTTGAAATAGCCAGATTTATTAAATTTATGACTAAAAATGAACAGGTAGCTCCCTAGGTAAAAATAAATTGTATTCTAATTATTCATTTGCAGGTTAGTTACTTGGGATTTTAAATGCACTTACATTAACTACCAAATTCAGGGAAATAGGTAATGGAGATTTTAAAATGAAAGTCAGAACAGATGTTATTAGAGAGATGTCTACCTGGGTTTTTTTTCTGGTTCCGTACAACACAAAAAGTATGATTTTTTCCAGTTCTTCAAAATATGATGTTGGTATTTTAATGGGGATTTCATTGAATTTGTAGACTGCTTTGGGTAGAATAGACATTTTGACCATGTTGATTCTTTCCAGCCAAGGGCACAGTATGTTTTTCCATTTGTTAACGTATCCTGTTCTTTCTTTTCTTAGGGTTTCATAATTCTCTTGGTAAAGATCCTTCACAACTCTTTCGTTAGGGTTATTCCTAAGTATTTCATTTTCTTTGAAACTACTGTGAAGGGAATTGTGTCTTTGATTTGCTTCTCAACTTGGCTGTTAGTGGTATATAAAAAGGCTACTGATTTATGGACATCTGATTTTATACTCTGAGACATTACTGTATTTCCTGATCACTTCCAGGAGTTTAGAGGTTTAGTCTCCAGGATTTTCTAAGTATAAGATCAGATCATCAGAAAAAAGTGAGCATTTGACTGCTCTGCCTCCATTTGGAAGCCCTTTTTGTCCTTCTCTTGCGTTACTGCATTGGCTAGAACTTCCGGCACTGTGCTGAGTAACAGTGTAGGGAAGGGAAGGGAGAGGCGGAGTCACCTGACACCTAGACAAGAGCAGAGGCACCAATGAGCTAGAACTAGAATAGTGGATAGTCGTCCTAAGATAACACACTTTTGCACCACCATAATTATTTATCAAAAGTACACAACTACCTCTGATCTATTATGTCAAAATCTCTGAGAGCAGAACTCAGGAACTGTGCATTTTGAGATAGTCCTCAGGCAACCAAGCTGTCAAATTAGAGGAATATTTTTATAGCTACCAATTTACAGATAATCAATACAGAGCCTTATAAAACTAAAATTAACGCGCAAACAGGAGCTTTTACTTTTATACTTAAAAACTTCTTCTTATCCAGTTGTTTGATCTGTACTAGTTATGCCTTGTTTTCTTTGGACTGCTGGGCTGCTGGGCCCACTTCTTTATTTAATATCTTGTCTATAGGGTGTTATTGTCAGAGAAAAGGAAATATTTGCCTCCATATGGGTCATAAAATTTAAGCATAAACTTTAAGTACTTCATGTTTCCTTAAATATATGTCAGTATCATAAGTATGCTTCTGACCAATGGGTTGACACATCACCTTTCTGACTAGACATAAAAATCACACGTACTTTCTTCACACGTTAGGAAGCTGAAAGGTGAAAATTTAAAAACATAAATTTTCCATATTTCTACATGTATGTGCATACAGATATGAAAAAAGGGTGTGGTTTTCTTCCTAAAATAAAGACAAAAGATAAGAAAAGTAAAAAGAAAGGAAATAGTCAACTGAATGAAGGGAAATAAATTTCTAGGATGTACTATTCCCAACTCAATGTTGCCAGCCACACTTGAGCATCATAATTACTATTAAAATAGAAACACTTCTGGCAAGGCTTGAAGTCAGTGATCAGTGAGAAAGGAAACGTGGTGATCAATATATTGAGAATAGCAGTAATAACCAAGCAAAGCAATGCAATTTGTATTGTTTACCTAAAGTAGCACCCAATATTTAGATGTTTGCCTTTAAAATCTTCTACTTATTTTGAATTACTGATGATGATATAATTATAAGATTATTGTATGTTTTATTATGGAAAGAAAACTGTTTAGTCAAAACTCCTCCTAGATTTAATGCAATATAGGGCAAAACTAGTCTGACCTCATTTTTCTTTCAACCTTCCCTTTCATAAATGTATATAAAAAGTCAAATACAAGCTACCTGTGTCAGGGCCAAACATATATTTGTAGACCTCAGTTCCTATATACCACTATGTCCATGTTATAAGACATCTGCAGCATCCCAAATAGTATTCCATGTGCTGTATGTGTGTGTGCGTCTCCTGTCCATTTTTACACCTGCAGCACCCATCTCTCTTATAATCCATAATATCCTCCCAAATAAACAAACAAATGGAAAGTGTGATCAGGACATATTTTCCTCTAGTACACAAAATTCTGTTTTCTGACTCATATTCAAAGATTTATGTATTGTAACATCAATTAGCTCAGATGCCCATGTGGATAATACCCTCAAAACTAGACCCCAGTTTGCTTCTCCTTATTAAAAATATGGCAAGCTGCCCCCCAAATAGAATATTACTATAACTGTCTTGTTCACCGAATGAAATATCTAAAGAGGGAAAGGCTCTCTTAATTATAGTATAAATAAAGTTTCACATTTCAGAGCTTTAAAATGGTGCAACAGGGAAACATTTGTGTAGATTGAAACCTGTTGTTACTGTTGATTGGATCAGCAGTTTGTAAGGTTGCCAGGTAACGGATCAGTACACTGATAGAAAAAAATCAAATTCAATGGGATTAATTTATTGACAAAAAGAAACCAACCCAGGACAAGTAAAAACTGGAAAATATTTTTATAGCTCACGTCAGACTAAGGCAAAATTTTTTAAAATCATTTAATTTCTTTTTCTAACATTATGAAAAATGAAAGAAAACAGAAAACAATCTTCCTAATGATTGCTTCACTTGATATGGGAAATGAACTTTAAGTGACTAATACCCAAGAGTGACTAATGAATAATTTAGTTATCTCTGCAGATGTTTCTGTTTCCTTGCAACATTTTGTTTCTTTAGATACATAATACAATTGCATTTAATAATGAAAAAATAAATACAGCAATGATTTCTTATTTTTATCAGGCTACCATAACAACTGTTGAATAAAGACACCGATGTGAAATGAGAATTGGCATGATCTTCTAAATTTACTAATCTTTGAGAAGATTAATACTTGATAATGCAGTTTTGATAATGATCAACCATTGAAAATGAGCTTAGATTAAGGCAATCAATTTTCAGTAGGTTTAGTCAATGGTTTATAAAGGTACTTTTAAGAATGGAATTGGATTTAACTAGCAAAGGTACTGTTTTCATTCTTTTTTTTTAACCCGAAGTTAAAAATGTAGTTTTTAAAATGCTCAAGGCTAAGAGCTCTATTTTTTTTCAGGCTTTATATTTGCATATACAGAAATTTATGTGTGTAGGGGGTGTAGTGCTGAGATGTTTGCTTCATAATTTTTCATTTGTCTTAACTATCAAAAGTTATTCACAAATTACCTGAACATGGTAGTTCTAAAGTAAGGGTAATTATGACCCTCTGGGGAGATTGGGCAATATCTAAAGGGGTGCTATTGGCATCCAATGAACGGAGGGTGCTGCTAACCTTTCTATAATGCACGAAACAAGTCTTGATGGCAAAGAACTACGAAGCCCCAATGTCAACCATGCCAAGCTTCAGAAACCCCGTCCTAAACCTTTCAATTTGGCCCTACTGTCGAGTGAATTTCTCCGTTCAGGAAGAAGCACTTTTTAGTGGAGCACAGAATGCTGCCTCCTGGTAGTGCCTCTTTTCCCCAGGATTGCCAGGTGGATAATGCATCTATACTAGTTAATGTGAATTCAGAATAAGACAAGGGCAGGTCGTCACTTCAAGATGAAATGACTAAGATGAAACTTCAACGGCCTTAAGTGTTTTATTGCTTTTTTTCTCTCTGTAACAATAAACAGCATATTTATGATTACTTTCTGTTCTGCTGGGTGTGAAGACAGAATTCTAATGAGCCTTCAAATATCATAAAAAGGGAGTGAGAACAAGCACCTGGCCTCAAAGGTCCACTGCCTGCTCATATAAGGCCCTAAATTCACTCTGGCACTCTATATAAAACAAATGAGCTGTAGAGAAATGCTTTTTCTGGCAGTGTACCTATGACTTAAATTATTTCTCACTGGGAAAAAAATATATAAACCAAACATACACACATACCACCTGCCTCCGAAACAGCAAAACTGTCTTTCTACTCTGTTGGCTAAAATGGTAGAGCAGAGACACATTTCAAGGTGTGCACATAATGTATTTCAGTACTAAGTTATTGTAAGTAAATAAATACAGAGAACAAAAAATAAACTACACCAGATTTCAGCATGTACACAGATAACAGCTGCTGGAAGACCAGTCTCTTACCGTGCACCGAGACCAGTTGTGTGGCTGCAGTATACTTAGGTATATATTTAAAAAATCAACTTCAACACGAAGAAAATGCTGCCGAGTATTCTACTTCTTTTTGCTATATCCCCTTGGCTGTTGGAGTAAAGTGGTGTCAGACTATTCTTATTAACTTTTAAAAGCTTAAAAGAAAAGGCAGAATTTTAAACTTTTCCAAGTTAATAAGTCTATCTTTCATTACCAATATTTAAAAACCCCCAAAAACTCACAAGGAGAAAACTGCCAAAATATATTAGGGAAAAAATGTCACCAAACCACTATTTACAGATTTATATTTTAATTTTTTATACTTCATTTTATTTCAAAGAACTGTTTTTAGAGTCACTTTGTGTGTTTTACAGATGAGCACAGATAGCAAAGACAAAAGAAATGAAAAATACAATAAATTAACCGGGAATATAAGAAAAGGGAGGAAACGAGAATAATGAGATAAAAACATGGAAAAAGGCACACAACCTACAGTCCTGCAGATGTTAAATGTTAGGCCCATGTATTTGATTCATGTTTGTTTAAACATATTTTTAAAGGTTGCCAAAGCTGGGGTGGGAGGAGAGAGAGAGGAAGAGAGAGAGCGCGTGTGAGAGCAGGAAAGGAGATACAGGGATTAGAGAGGTTGCTTTGGGAAAGGTCCCGAAAGGACATTGAATTCAATTAGACTCACACCCTAACAAATCTACAAGTCACTGTAATTTTGGAACGTCAAAGTATGTCTCAATGAATAAGAAATATGAGTTCAAAATATCCCACATCCAACTAAGATATCACAGTCTCTCGTTTTAGTAACATGATTGCCTCTTGCTTTTCATTGCCCTGTGTTAAAAAAAAAAAATCCTGTTATAACCCAATAATTTCCATTATCTCAACTATACTTATATGCTTATATCCCTCAATTAGTCCCATGCACAAATACATAACACAAATCTCTTTACTTTAGTTCAATTCTGTATAAATGGATTTGGCATTTTCTTTTATATGGCCTCAGGTTCATGTAAAATACCGACATCATTAGTCTTAATATTTCCTTCACTCTGTAATCTACGAATCTGTTGGATTGCCAGCTTTCCATCGTCACTACCCAAATCCAGGTCCCAGATGTTATAGTAGGAACTACTACAGTTGCTTTCTAATGGGCTCTCACACATTAACTCCAAACTCCCCTAACCTATGGAAACAAATCTCTTCATAAAACCTTAAAAAATGCTTCTTTGCTATTTTAGAATAAAAACATGACTCTTTAATAAGGCCTAGGAGTCTTAGCTTGGTCTTGAAATACAATGTCAATCATATTTCAAAGCCCCTGTTACCTGTATTCCAGCTACTAGAAACTATTAACTGCCTTCTCCCACCTGCAATCTACCACAGGACCTTTGAGCATGCTATTTCCCCCTGCACATAAAACATGGTCTCTCTTCACCTGGTTCACACCATTCATCTTTCTGATTCCATCACAAATGTCATTTCTTTAGAAAAAAATTTTCAGAGACCATGACCTTAAATTCAAGGGGACAAAAAAATCATAAAAAAGCATTAAGTAATAAGGAATATCAACATATCAAAGACAAAGGATTTATCTTGGAAGGTTTATGGAAGGCAAATAGCTTCTAAACATGCAAATTCTAAGAAAGATAAGGCATGGATAAATCCTTCTTGAAGACTGAAGCTGTAAATTGCTCAGGGACTGTGGATATCAGAAAACATTTAATTACAGAATGACTTTTTAGACTAAATACTGTGTTTGGGGGCCACTTCTGGTTTAAAACAGCATGCGTGAAAAAAAATACAAAATTGAGTTCGTTTGGCTTGCAGACTATCAAACACAGAGTAACTTTGACCTTTCAAAGAATTGTGTGTACATCATGTTCACTCAGTTAAAAAGAAAAAAAGAACATAAATCTTGCTTAATTCAGGGAAATTGTTGGCTTTAAGACAAACCTATTGGGGTCACATTTTTTCCTACTGTTTGAGATACATTGAGGTATACAAATAATTAGTTTACAGAGATTGCATTTGTTAGATAAAGTCCCTCTTACTGTCACTCAGTTTACGATCACCAAAATGTGGAAACAACTTAAATGCCCACCAACCCAAGAATGGATTAATAAGCTATGGTATATGGAATATTATTCAGCCATTAAAAAGATGAGTATACATTTTTTTTTTTTTTGGCTGGGGCCAGGTTTGAACCCGCCACCTCTAGCATATGGGGCTGGCACCCTACTTCTTGAGCCACAGGCATCGCCCAACACTTTTTTTTTTTTTAATTCAGTATCAATAATGCATTGGAAAAATTTTTTACAATAATGACTCCACACCATCAAACTGCAAAATATTCCTTCAACTTCCTTGCAATCAACCATCATAGATTGTTGGAGGTAGGAGTTGTGTGTATTCCAAATTTAAAAAGCAATTTTCTATTTCACACAACATCTCTCCAAGTACCTTTAAATAATACAGACCCATTTAATATCTAATTTATTCAGAATTGGAAGAACATCACACAAAAAGTTCTACCTTTCTTATACTTAACTTCATGGGAGCTGCAGACTTCAAGGCAGTAATAGAAGAATACTTCAGTTAGACAGGGAATACTGTGATTATCAACAATTTTTCTAACATCTCACACAATTTCCTCTTTTGGCAATCCAATAAAATATTTTATTTATTTATTTATTCATTTTTTTAGAGACAGAGTCTCACTTTGTCACCCTTGGTAGAGTGCTGTGGCATCACAGTTCAGAGCAACCTTCAGCTCTTTGGGCTGAGGTGATTCTCTTGCCTCAGCCTTCCAAGTAGCTGGGACTACAGGTGCCCACCTCAAAACCCGGCTATTGCTTTTGTTGCAGTTTGGCTGGGGCTGGGTTTGAAACTGCCACCCTCGGTATATGGGGCTGGTGCCCTACTCACTGAGCCACAGGCGCCGCCTGCAATAAAATATTTTAATTTGAGAAATGGGGGGGAAAGCATTTCAATAATCAAACACAACTTGCTAAAAAAATGGCCCTGGGGCTCTGATGCTAACAACTAACAAGCAAGTTAATACCGTACCTGGAAAAATGACAACCTTACAATCCTGATGGTAAAAAGCAAACAGGGAGAGGTTAGAGGCAGCATCCTCAGGCAGCCAGATATATAAAAAGAAGAGTCCTGGGGGACGTCACAATTGTCACCAGAACCGTCTTGGATAAGACCCACAATGCCTCTAAGCCTCAGTTTTCTCCTCTTTAGAAGACTTGGTTTAGATTAGTGCTTTTTAAGGTCTAGATTGATTTAAAATACTAGAGTTTTGAAACTTGCAGAAGGAATTTTGCACACCAAGAAAGCTCAAAGTGGACTTTGTACATATCATACTGGTTTTAAGACACCTTTATCATGCAGTGGGACTGAGAGCACAACGTACTAGCCACAAAGTAAAATGTAATTCGGTTGCCCCAAAATACTTCTTCTGTGCCCCATCCATGTAAAACTATTTGAAAGAACCACATACATTGCCTCATATTCATCCATTTTATGTGCAATTTTAATTGGCTTAACCCAAACAAATTTATGTACCGACTGTTTTGCTTATCTGTGGTGGGGTATACCCTGAAATTTATTCATGGAGTTTTATTTTTTGTTCATCAGTGTTCATTAGTGTTTGTGTATTTAACGTGTGGCCCAAGATGACTCTTCTTCCGATGTGGCCCAGAGAAGGGAAAAGGTTGGACACGGCAGGTATAAATGATCCATAACATTTTCAGAGAACTTTTAAGTTGCAGACAATCTACAGCTTAATGAAAAATGGCAGCTCTTTTTTGTGAATGTCTCTGTGTCTACTAATGTTTATATAAAATAGTCAATAAGATGGGTAATACGGATTTTTTTAAAAAGAGTTTTTCCGAGTATTTGCTTCTTGGCATAACTATATTATAAATTTCCTCACTTTTCATGCATGCTCCTGTATTTAGTGTAGGAGGGTAAAAAGCAAGAAGAGGAAGATGGAGCATAAAAGATGAAATAAAAGTTCATTTTGGAATCGGAAACTGATTGCAAAGAAGAGTGACTTTCAGCAATTCACTTTTGGAGCAACTGTCATAATCAATAATTCCCACAGCTCAGTTCGCGAACCTTATTTTTAGTTGAACTAGTAACAAAGGAAACAATTAGATATGATCACCAACCTTTTCATGCATTAATGCCAGTGCAAATTAACTCCTACTACTAAAATTACTCCTTCTGTCTGTCAAAATCTGTGAAGTGACTTACTGCACTCAGGGCATAATTGTGTCTCTCTGACTGCATAAAACTGACATGTAAAAAATCAATATTAATTAAAAAAGAGATCAAACTGTCCTCATTATCTTATTTGGCTGTCTCTCCAAAATGGGGTTACCATTTATGACAGAACACAACAAAGTCTGGATTCCACCAATTCCCCAGCCAAATAGTAAATGTTTTGTTTCTTGGCTGGGTCAAAGCATCTGCTTCCCTAATGCCAAAATACTTACAGTATAACTTTATAAAAGGACCCAACATCTAACTATGAACTTTATAGACTGAGATACTTTGCATATTTTTAAAATTTTTGCTCAATCCATTTGAGTATTCTCTATTCTCTCCCCAGTCAAAATGCTCTTCATAGGAGAAAAATTTATATCAGATATGTGGGCTCACTGTCCTCTGAAGAATGGCTAAGAGTTACCTGACATCTACTATAGTTTAAAATCCATAGTATTTTTAAATTTTATTATTTTTACGTATTTATTTTAAGGTAAAAGCAATAAATTCCTGAAAGAGAGAAATAAGTGTGCTAAGGAAATACTCAATTGGTGGTGGCCTTGCAAATTTGTGCCTGTTCAGGAAGTGTTACGATGCCTCATTTCCTTTCATTCATTCTATATTTTCTTCATTCTAGCTTTCCACTGGGCAGTCTAAGGAAAAAAGTGGTAACAGTTCCAAATTGGGATTACTTATTATGGAATTCTCACTGCAATCATCTTAAACATGTTAACCCCCAGAAGGAAAACACAAGATCAGAACATTCCTCTGCCCTGTCCTGGTTCTAGTTATGCGTTAAAGCCATCTCTGAGTCCTGGGATCCTATGTGATGTGAGATATTTTTTACCATCAAAAGCCATTCAAATGATATCAGTTTCAACAAGCTAGTGCCTACTTGCCAGCAAATATCATAAACTAACTATATACTACCTACAAACAAGAAGAAAGAAAAGAAATAGAGGTGGTCTATTGATACTCAATCTATCACCTTTAAGCATAGATAATTGTATCACTTATCTGCTTCCATTTTAACAATTTATGCTCAAGATATCAGAAAATGAAATGCAGTTTAAACCTTTTACTCAGTATTCCAAAGGGAAGGAATTGCACCCTGGAGAATTTTACCTATGTTTGTGTGAGTGTGTGTTTCTGGCCTCAAATTTTCACTTTTACATGGATCCTATGATCTCTGCAGTTGGTTTAGTTTACAGAAACCCAAGTCTATATGATTACAGGCAAATCACTCTCCAAATGTCAGTCTTCTAATCTATTATGTAGACATAACAATCTACCTAGCAAAAGATCCTATGGGAGGATTAATTGAGTCCTTTTCTTCAATAAATGGTAGCTACTACTATGAGTAAATGATGCCATTGCCAGACTCTTACACTCAGAGTTATCTAGACAAAAAATTCAGGAAATATTCTTGGCATTACTTATTTCTACATTTTCAGTTTCGAAGTAAGAAATCTAATGTTCTAAGGCCAGTAGACAGACTCCCAAATTCCCCAATTATCTGGTGACACAGACTGGGCAATTGGGGAGGCTTTGTTCAAGGTCATTAACATTTGCTATGGCATATTTCAAAACTGCAGCAGAAAAGAAAGGGAAGCATAAGGAAAGTTGGTGATTTTCAAAGTAATACTGATATTTTCATTACAGAAAGAGACAGCATAAATTCATGGGATCACTATGAAAGTTTTAAGACAGACAGTGTTATGATCCATTAGTTCTCTTCTAGGAAACACAGTCAACAGTACCCTTCGTGATCCACCCCTACACGTTTCAACTTTGTTGGCTTATAGTGTTGCTGGGAGGGCTTCCTTGGGTCCCTTCCTTGAAGATTTTACGTTTCTTGATTTTTGTGTACCTCAAAACTTGTGTGAGGACCCATCATAGGGCATTTAAATATCCTTTAAACTGTGTATGTTCTCTTGTATAAACATTATCAAGTCAGTCCCTACCTCATGCTTTTCTTGCGATCAGTTTCTACATTTTTAATCAAAATTCCTTGGTTTCCTTCTAGGAACTAGTGAGCTATGTACTTAATGTCACTGAAACTTAAAAATGTGCATACTCTCTTAACAGAATTAATAATTTGGTGCCAAATAAATACAGGTCACTAGTCTGCATTTTTTTGTCAGAAAACTTCTCAAAGAAGACAGTTTCGTAGTTCAGGAGTTTATATTAGCTGAGAAATGGGGAGGTTAGGGGAATGTTTCAAAGAAGAAAACATTTAATCAGTACTGGATAATCATACTTAATGCTGGGCCACTTCTCATAGCAATTACTTTTCCAAAAACCCAGTGATCAGGCAGGGAGCAGTCACTCACACCTGTAATCCTAACACACTGGGAGGCCAAGGCGCGTGGATTGCCTGAATTCACATGTTGGACACTAGCCTGAGCAAGAGCTACAACCTATCTCTAAAAATAGCCGGGCATTGTGGTGGGAGCCTATAGTCCCAGCTACTTGGGAGGCTGAAGCAAGAGAATCTCTTGAGCCCAAGAGTTTGAGGTTGCTGTGAGCTACGATGCCATAGTACTCTACCAGGGTGACAAAGTGAGACTCTGTCTCCAAAAAACAGCAATGATAAAGGCAATCTGCAGAAGGAAAAATAATATTAATTTGAGCAAAGTCAAAGACATTTTTAAAAACTGGAACTCTAACTGATACAACCATCACACGATCTTTAAAACCCTCACTAGAGTCCCATCTTTTACATTACTTCCTTACTAGTCAAACAACTCTAGAATCTCTTTTACTTTTGTATAGTAATCTACTATAGACAGGACTGAGAAATTACTACTTTATATTGAATTTATTAACAAAAAAAGAATGTGACAGCAAATTTCCAGGGAATTACACCTTTGTGAAAAAATGCAGCTTACTGGAAACATAAACAGTTTCTTCTCACACAGAACCCCCATTTACTCATACCCTTGGACCTAACCTTAGCCCTAGATTGTCTTTAAACCACAGCCAAACACAACCTGGAGTCCTTCCAGACACACTACCTGTGCAGGGTTGGGATTCCCGCCTACAGTAAGCCTTTCCTTCCAAGTCCTATTTCTGCTTTCATGTCACTGGAGAACGTTTATCAACTAGTCAAGACCCTAGATTTTAGATTTTACAAGGTATTAGTTGTAAAATATAACCCGTGTTTTTATAGTCAAAACTTCATAGTAAGCTTTATATTATAAAAAGCAATAATAATATCAACATTATCATAGTTAGCTTCCAGTACTTTGGTAAAAACTGAATAATATTTTAATAATGAAGCTAAGGAAGAACTATTTGTAAATAGGAAATCCCCCATGTGGAAAGAAAAAAACATAAACAACACAGGGGGCCTTAAAACCACTCCTAGAGGTGTTTATCTCGAAAAATACCTGGTCATTGTATTTCATATAAGGAAATATTTTATGTTAATAACAATTGTAGTAAGGCAATATCATTAATAATCACAGCTATTGTTGAGAATCTGTTAAATCTGAATTATTCTACCTTATACTTCATATAATTTTTTTTAACTTTTGCAGATTGCTTTTCTCCATTTCACAGATGATCAAATTGAGACCAAGACTACACAGGGGACTTTTCTAAAGCAAAATCTAAGTAGAGAGTTGTCTCCTACTTAATTAGTTGTCCTGTACTTTAATATGGACATATTAACAAAAATATGATTATAGTTGTACGAAACTGCAAAACGCTGTTCTTTTATGGGAAATAAACACTTGCTTAGTATATAATATTAAATGCAGCCTGGAGCAGTACAGGATAAAATTATTAATAATTTTAAAGTAAATCTAAAAAATAATTTGCTTCAAAATTATACCGATAAATTATCGCAAAGAGGAAAAAGGGTAACTGAATCATAATTTTCTGACTGAATCACTTGACGTTTCTCTGTTCACTGCTTGGTACATCTTCTCAATGAAAAGCAACTATGGGCAGTCCCCAGTTGAGCGTGTGGCTGGAAGGTTAATTACATCACGGTTAATTACACAAGCTACAGAATCCAGTGAGCGTGGTGGAATCCTAGCTCTATCATGCATTAGCGAGGCAATCTTGACAATAATTTAATCTCTCCAAACCTCAGTACACATCCATAAAACAAAGTTGATCATGGCATCTGTATGAAATGGCTATTGCCAGGATTAAACGAGCTAATGCCAGGGAGGGGCCAGCCCAGGGTGTGGTGCATTGTAAGTCATGGGTAAATTATACATTTTTTACATTTATAGCTGTCCTTCCACAATTCAAAAGGAACTGCCTTAACTTTTTCCCCACATATGCCACTACTAATAAAGTGCCTTTTATTCCTTTCCTTTCCTTTCCTGTCCTTTCATGAAGAAATCCAACTCTAACTTGAACACAGCCTTCCTCTTCCCATCCTGGAAGAGCCCATCATTTCTTCATTCACCACAAGGTTAACAGATGTTGATGCAATGTATGGTGGTTATTAAAAAATAGTCAAGAATGGACAGTGTGGTGGCTCTCGCTGGTGGTCCTAGCACTCTGGCAGGCCCAGGCAGGATCCCTTGAGCTCAAGAGTTCAAGATAAGCCCGAGCAACAGTGAGACCTCATCTCTACTAAAAATAGAAAAATTATCTGGGCGTGGTGGTGAGTGCCCATAGTCCCAGCTATTTAGGAGGCAAAGGCAGGAGGATCGCTTGAGCTCAAGAGTTTGAGGTTGCTGTGAGCGAGGCTGACACCACAGCACCATAGCCTGAGGCAACGCAGTGAAACTCTGTCCCAAAATAAATGAAATAAAAACTCATAGTCAAGAAAACAAAATCCTTTCCTCTCACTGCCAATGAAACTCTACCTACCTGGCCTCCTGCCTGCTCAGATCTCAGGAGCGACCAGCAGTGACAGAAGGTAGAGAAGCCTCATCCCGACTACGGAGCTACAACATACTTTCTTGGCGTCCAAATTTGAATTTCCAAATCAACTCTGCTGCTTAAAAATTGATAGGTTTGGCAGTAAAGTTCTAGTACATTATTATCACCTGCCTCAAGAACACTAAGGATTAAGCAGGCTTCCAGGAGCTCACTAGTGTGAGGAACTGGAGACCCAGTGCACTATTGTATCAAAGAAAAGATGAGGTGTGAGGTACTAGCAACCAGTTCACACTGGCACTTTTGAAACACAACATGCTCAGAGACTGGAGGCTGCCTTTCCTCTTCTTTTGGCTGGGCCCTCACTGCCACTAGGGGGCTGCGGTGAGGCACTGTCCCCTCACCTCCAGGCTCTTAAGGCTCACAGTTCTGAAAGTAGCCAGTAGGAAACATTTCAGGGAAAGGATGGTATCCTCCTCCACTCCCACAGCCTGCACAGAGAGTGTCTAGAAATGAGAAAGACCAATTCAAGAGCTGATTGAAATCCTCTTGTGCAAGACAGATGAAGGTAGTGGGTTGGAAGTAAAAATTACACACACACCGCACACACACACACACACACACACTAGAAATGGGAAACTGCTGAACTTTCATCAGCTCCCTTACCTCCATCCAGGCGTCTGGAGACTGCTCACACTCCCAGGGTAAACAAGACGGGTGAATGCTAGGAAGTGCATTCAGGTGGAAGAATGAACCCAGCCCATACATTTTTCTTGTACACTCCATGTTTCAGAGAATATTATGGTGAAAGATAAGCATGAGAGAGACTGCCATTGGGAGGGGCAGCTTTGATGCACACTCATGCAATGGGTCATGTGGGCTGCATAGCAAACAAGACCACCCCAGCTCAGAAGCAGTTTTGCACTCAAGCCACTGACCTCTGGCTTATCTTTCTGAAGAGCTTCTTTCCTGTTGGTCAGAGTTCACTTGGCATATTTGTGGCAGGTGAGAAGCGGGTGAGGGGATCAGGCCAAAGGGAGGGCAGAGTAGAGATTGTTCACACCTGGAGTAAGGCGCCCGTTTCTATAGATGTCTTTGGGGACTGTGAGGTGAAAACAAACCTCTCCGAGTTTCCTTCTCTTCTCCTGGTCCTCTTTTAATTCTGTTTCCTTTCACTGTATTCCACTCCAGATAGCAGAATTTCAAGTTTGATTTAGTCATCAGAGCCAGTGAGGGCACCCTTGAAACATCTTCTCTTCCTGACAGACTTTAATCATACTTCTCAAGGCAGGCCAAAATTCTATTTTCTTTGGTAATTGTCTCTATTTCATCACTCCTCAACGGGTGTTTCTCCATGGGTAATAATAATAACAAGAATACCAATGCTCGTATGTGCTAATCCTCTAACCTTTTAACATATATTACTTCCTTCAATCCTATGAACAACCCTATCAGATGGGACAATTACTAGCAGCATTTCAGAGGAGAGGAAACCAAAGCACACTGTAGTTGAGCCTCAACTTCCCGTGAGGCCCAAGGGTCATGGCGAGGAGTAGGGGTATATGAGCAAAGAGTCTGTCTCTTCCACGTCACCAACAGGCTCCCAGCAGTGGTGAGCACCACTCCTCTGCGAGGTCCATCAGCAGCCTCCATTTTACAGGTGCGCTCACTATGTGCCAGACATGGCATTAAGGATCTCACAAGTCATTTCACTCGGTCTTTGAAATAAGACCATGGGCTGGGTGCTGTCCCCATGTATAGATAAAGAACACAGGCATGGAAGGTTCAGTTTAGTGAGTTGTCAGAGGCCACACATCTAGTAATAATCCATCCAAGACTGGAACCCACCTTTTGGTCTCCAAAGGCTGTGCTTTTACCCCGCACATGATATCGGCCCCACAGTGGGCTCCACCCACCCACTCCTGGAAATACCATACACCTCTATTAGCACAATACGCAGCCTTAATGAGGTTATGCAGCAAGGGCGATTATGCAGCACCACTTTGCTAATATCTATGAATAAAATGTCTTTTTGATTTTCATTCAACCTCAGAAGACTCTGATTACCAAATAACCATTGAAGAATTATTGGCAATTATGTTCTGTAATTATGGCTCCTATTAACGTCATTAGCGTGCAGCCTTTCATATTTAGTCCTATTAATTAATCCCCATAAGCACAAAAAGTTATAATCAATACAACAAAGGCTCCATGGTAAATTACAAATAATCTCTAACTTGAACAGTTTTCAGGGCTCTTGGGCTTCCTTGGTTAGGACATATTTACTCTGGGAGCTGGAAGAGTCTGTGGTAATTGATAGCTCCTCTCCCAGAATCAACTATCTCACTAATACGTCTAATTAGGCAAATACTTAACATTGGAGTCCCACCTGCCACTGGCAACTATAAACTCCTGTAGGGCAATAAAAATAATTAACTGCTTGAGTCAAGAGACCCCCAAATCAGATAGACAACTATTCAATTCTCTGAGCAATATATTGCTTCAGATAAGGATGACTGCCAATGAGTGTCTGGTTTCAGTTTTGCAGAAGTTGAATGTGGGAAGTGCGTCTAATGTTGAAAGGCCAACAAAGAGAGAGTCCTGATGGCTCAATTTCACAGACGAGGCAGGATAAACAGGGATAGTGACAGTGATGCTAGGAAAGGAAACTTTCTAAAAAATTGGTCTCTAAATCTTATGTTTTTCAAAACTTCCCATCCATTCTCAGGTTTTCTTACACACATTTTATCAAACTCCTAACTTAGGCCAGGGGTAATGGCTCATGCCTAGCACTCTGAGAGGCTGAGGCAGGTGGAATGCTTAAGCTCAGGAGTTTAAGACTAGCCTGAGCAAGAGCAAGATCTCATCTCTACTAAAAAAAGAGAGAGAAGAGAGGAGAGGAGAGGAGGGGAGGGGAGGGGAGAGGAGGGGAAGGGAGGGGAGGGGAGAAGAGGGGAGGGGAGGGGAGGGGAGAAGAGAGAAACTATCCAGGCATAGTAGTGCATGCCTATACACCCAGCTACTTGGGAGGCTGAGGCAAAAGGATTGCTCCAGCCCAAGAGTTGGAGGTTGCTATGAAGTACGATGTTGCTACAGCACAAAACAACAAACAAACAAACAAAAAACCCTCCTAACTTTTTGTCTTGGTGATTTTAAACATCTACATTGTATACAACAGATTTCTTTAATGGTTACATTCATGTATTTAATTTGCTGTAGTAATTGAAAGATGAAGCAAGTTGTTTCAGAAGTGGTTCATTCCAAGGTGGTGTAATCACTCATTCTGCATTATGGAGAATTGGACCAGTTGGTTTCTGAGGCCCTGCTATATGTGAGAATCTCAAAGTCAATGAATCCCATTCTTTATGTCACAGATAAAAGGGGTTAGAACTTGCTCCCTCTTGGCATCCATGCCCTTTCCTGGTTCCATTCTTGTTCTGGACAATTTCCCAGGAATTAGTGCATAACCCTCTGCAGCTGCTTGGCTTCAGAGATGATTTGGGAGGAGACAAAAGAGGTTCAGAATAAATAAAATATCTATCAAAACATCGCTGAATTAAATATAACAGAATATGTGCATCTTTAAAGACTCCTAAAAGAATAATAATACGACAATTTTAGGCAGCATCGACACAAATCAGCTTCTTCAAATAAACAACTGTTAGTGGAGAAATAAATCTAACTTGTAATTTGGAAGAATTAGCTCACAGAATTATCTGAAAATAACTTTCAAGATTATCTGAAGCCAACCTTTCAATTACAGATGAGGAAGCTGGAACTTAGAAAAGGTAAATAACTTGCCCAAGGTCACCGAGTAAAGTGATGGTTGAAATGGAACTGGAAACTGAGAAAGAAATCTTAAATCCCCTATCTGCCACCACCACCCCAAAGTAGTTCAATTTGAAAATTTCTTAGACAGCATGATTACAGATTTACAAAAATCTTATCCTAACATCACTGACAGCTGTGGTGAGCCTCGATTTTCTGTCTTCTCAGTCTTGTCTATATGCAGAGTTCAGATATGCACAGACATGGGGAGTGTGAGCGAGAATGCCAGACATCGGGATGAGAGAGCTTACCATGACCCATAGTTCATATCCTACAGGTTTTCAGCCGGTTTTACACAAATTACAATACTAGTAATAATGCTGATGGATGATGACGGGAGCCTGGACTATTCTAAGGCAGAATTTATCACGTTCAGAGCCTGCATCTGACCTACAGTTATTTTTTTAATGTGTTTTTTAAGCAGCTCCCTCAACTTTTTACTGTCCTTCTTTGCTTGTTTAAATTAGTTGCTAATAGTTAAATATTATGAAATGTCACATGAAATCTGCATCCACTTTTATGTCTAGGTTACTAGTTGTTGCAAAGCAAGCACAAAAGCAAAAGAAGAAAGAGAAGAGAAAGGAAGACGGGAAGGAGGAGCAAGGCGTTCCTTCCCCCCTTACTCAGCCGCGCTTGACTTTCCCTTCAACACTGCCTTAGTCCAGTACCACCACCAAAGTTTCTGCATGTCATTCTTCTAATCACTACCAAAGTACTGATGCAAGCATGATCAGCTAGCTTACGTGGATTTAGATTTCTCTGAAATTACAGTAAGCCTCACCTTTCTACCTTCACATAGAGTAAGAGATGTACAAACTATCAGACTTGGCCACTGTGCTCATCATAAGGGCTTGATGGCGGCTGCACATCCCCTCACGTGTAATGGTTATGGGACCAGCTTTTTCCGTTATATTTACTCTTTCTCAACAGCCAGGCAATAAGAACCAATTTTGAGGAAAAATAGGACCACAGAGACATTCTGACTTTAGGAGACGCGGGAGGAGAAAAGGTGGTGGCAGTGGCCTAGGGAGATGGGCCACATGTGCAAAGCCAGGCCTCTGAATGCCTTAACATGGACCCAGAGATGGCATTCAGGCTTTGGATTTAATGTTCCTGCGCTCCCTCTCATCACATTTTATAAAACCATTTTCATAATTTTGAGTAAATAAGAGCTTATTACCTGAATATTTAATCCACTAAACATGACTGTGCCTTGTACACGTTTCCATTGTAAACGAGGAAACTCGTGCTTTCCATGTTAGCAAAGTAAACTATGCTAAAGAGAAAAACAATCCTCTGGGTTCTTACTTCATCCTTCTCCAGAGAAGGGCTTGTAAAAACACCAGGATAAAAAACCTTCCAAGTGATGGCAGCACAACCCAGCTACTGTTGGGTATGATAACGGCCTTGCGGGAGTTAACAAAAGCTCGCCTGCAAGCATGCGGAAAGCTGCAATTCCCAGAGCAGCACAGGCTCCAGCCCGAATACCATCTTCTCAGCACGTCTTAAGACAGAACATAGTCTGTCCTTTGTGTGTGCAAGAGTGTGGTTCCCAGCTTTAATGATGATGTTCAGCTTTCCAACAGCCTACTTGGCTTTGGCCAGGAAGAAGGAAAAACAGTAATTGCAAAAGTAAATGAATGATTTTCTGGACTAAAGATGAACTTGGAACATGACAAGCAAAACTTTCCAGGAGTCATTTCTCCAGGAAACTTAAGAGATGTGCCCACTTGACCTATCTTCTCCGCTGTGTCTTACCCTATATGGCGCCTGGCAGTTTAGAGCAAAACAAATTAAAATGAAACCCAGACTGAGTGCAGAAAAAAAAGGAACCCTGAGCACAGAATCTACTAAGGTGCTATTTCATACACAGGTTGTGACAAGGGTTGACTCAGACTTCGACAGCCCTGTTAGCATTTTTAATTTCTTTTTTTTTTTTTTTTTTGAGACAGAGCCTCAAGCTGTCTCCCTGGGTAGAGTGCCGTGGCATTACAGCTCACAGCAACCTCCAACTCCTGGGCTCAAGCGAGTCTCCTGCCTCAGCCTCCCAAGTAGCTGGGACCAC
>CAUYQS010097744.1:0-36050 GCA_963574585.1 Otolemur crassicaudatus | reverse complement strand
TTTTTTTTTTTTTGAGACAGAGCCTCAAGCTGTCCCCCTGGGTAGAGTGCCGTGGCATTACAGCTCACAGCAACCTCCAACTCCTGGGCTCAAGCGAGTCTCCTGCCTCCGCCTCCCAATTAGCTGGGACCACAGGCGCCCGCCACAGCACCCGGCTATTTTTTGGTTGCAGCCATCATTGTTGTTTGGCGGGTCCGGGCCGGGGATTCGAACCTGCCACCTTAGGTGTACGTGGCTGGCGCCTTAGCCCGTTGAGCTATAGGTGCCGAGCCCAGCTTTATATTTTTTAATAAAAAGAAAAAGGCAAAAGAATTCTGAAATGGCTCTAAATTAATTTAACCCAGTCAACTTTATATAAATTATGTGTGTTTCATGTTCACTGAAACCAACATGTTTTTTACATGACATTGTGTATTTTTTAAAATAATGAACTTTAGACACATAGCTTCCTATAGCGGAAACCACACTGGAGTGTGCTCTAATCTGAACCGGCATGTGCTCTAATCTGAACCGGCATGCTCATTGTGTTCCTAGTGAACTGCTTTGCTGCTTGTATTCATACAAAGAGAGGGTTGACTTGTAGGCCATCTTGGAGCTCCTGTCCAGTTCTAATATTTTATGATCGTGAGAACAGTGTTAAAAATAGGAACACTGAATATTTAACAAAATCAAAACTTCTCAAAATGTGATTTTAACTGCAAATAGTTATGAGATTTTTAACTTAGGGAAAAACATTTATTTTGAAAGGAGTACAAGGTTTCCATTAAGTTAAGGATGTGAGCCCATACTTGTTTCTTTTACCCCCATTTTTGTTTTTATTCTAACAAAGAGGACAAAATGTACTTTCATTTTTCTCTCTGAAGAACTCAAGAGGGATTAAGTTTAGATTCCTGTTCTATTTCATGTACAAGCTATGACACAGCTTTGGAGAGGGGCAAACGGATTAGAATCTGGCCGGGTGTTCCATGGTCAGTTTTTTGTTTGTCTTTTTTTTTTTTTAACCATGAATTACATACAGTAATTTATACATTATACACACACAAAACACGCACTTTAAATCATCTCATGAGACAGTATGTCCTTGTTAACAAGTGCTAGTTATAATCAATCAATTTGAATTTGATCCTCTTACACACATCATGAAAAATACTGCTTTAGATCTCATGTCTTTGCCATGTTTAGCCTTTAACCTGTCTTTCTGTATTTTAATCTTCAACTTTTGGGTTGATCATAAGTGAAAATTAAAGAAACGTTTGCTCCTGGGGAGTCTTTAGCTTTGTAAACTATACAGAAGGAGCTGACCTTGTGTGCCCTTGACTCTGTGAAAAGTCCAACTGTGAAACTCAGTACATGTCAACTTTTTTGAAAACTGTTAGTCTTACACATTCCTCTTTGCTGTTACTTTCAGATTTGATCATGTAAAGGTACTTTAGAAGGTTTTTACCAGTAACTACAATATTTTCCATTTAAGTCTAAAGAAAAGACAAACTGCTATTCAATTGAAAAGAAAAATGCCCTGGAAAGACCCGGGTGAACTTGTCCTGGCTACCCAGCTCCATCTCACGAGGTCCTCTTTGCTCTTGTTTTCAGATCTGGCAGTGTGGAGGGACTCTAGAGATTGTTACGTGCTCACATGTTGGACATGTGTTTCGGAAGGCTACACCTTACACGTTTCCAGGAGGCACAGGGCAGATTATCAATAAGAATAACAGACGACTTGCAGAAGTGTGGATGGATGAATTCAAGAATTTTTTCTATATAATTTCTCCAGGTTAGCATTCTTTTTCATTAAAAATACAAGACTGTACCTTTCTCATCCCTAATCCTGATGGAATCTGAAGAGTGGAAGCAGAGCTTGGAGCAGAGGTGAACACCCACCTCAAAGGTCATTGTGAGGAGTAATGAAATCACACACAGTATAGCAAGTGCCTGGCAGAATGCCCAGGATAATGCATTATTAACAGTAGTAATAAATTATCTGGGTCAGTATTGTTAGCCCAGGTGTTACCCAGGTTCTATCTTTATTTTTTTTAACCTAACTGCAACATTTAATATTTATTCCCACGAAATTTCAGCTTATTGACTTTCTGGCATTTTCCTGGCTTATGTGACTTTCTCGATTTTTGGTTTCTTCATCCAGCAAAACAAAGCTGCTGGTTTATTGGTGGGTTGCCAGCATTCCCCATAGGCAGACCCTCCCTGCTGTCGCAGGAGGCCAGTGTAGAGCCAATAACTTGCCGCCGTAAGGGGCTTCTCTCCAGGAACTTGTCTCTGCTGTTCAGAGTTTTGAGAGAATAGCTCTACCATCAAGCTATAAGTCAGCCTGACATTGCTACTGTTCTGTCCTCCTGTTTCAAGTACAAGACTGTTGAGTGGCAAAGGGCACAGTCCAGTGAGTTTTGTGACTGGAAACAGATGCTTTGTTGAATATTTGAGCAAAATAGATCTTGGATGTTTTGGTTTGGCTGAATATGTATTAAAGCTTTCTGATCCTGGGCAGCGCCTGTGGCTCAGTGGATCGGGCACCGGCCCCATATACCAAGGGTGGTGGATTCAAACCCAACCCCAGCCCAATAGCTGGGCATCGTGGCAGGCATATGTAGTCCCACCTCCTCCCGAGGCTGAGGCAAGAGAATCGCCTAAGCCCAAGAGTTGGAGATCGTTGTGAGCTGTGATGCTACGGCACTCTTCAGAGGGTGATAAAGTAAGACTCTGTCTCTTAAGAAAAAAAAAAGGGAGGGGTAAATGGGGGGAGGGAGAGAGATTGGTGGGGTCACCTCTATGGTTTATCTTACAAGGGTACAAGTGAATCTTTCTAAAAGCAGAGTATGAACGTTTTAACTCAATAACTAAGAAAATGACATGAAGGTTATCTTGACCAGTTTGATGAGAGTATTTCAAAATGTACATTAAAACAGCACACTGTACCCCATGATTGCATTAATGTACATAGTTATGCTATATTTTAAAAAAGGGAAAAAATATCACTTTGGAGTTAATAGAAGTGTAAAAGGGTAATATTGAGTATCATTCTTTGTTTGCTTCTATTCATGACAAAAAATTGCATCAGATCAGAGACAGAGTAAATGCAGATAGAGAAGGCATCCAAGGGCTGAGTCCCTGACTTACCAGCATCAGAGGAACCCACAAAAGCACATGAGAAGGAACAGCCAACGATATAGAAGGAAAATAGTATAATGCCCTGAAAGCCAAGGCTAGAAAGTTTGCTAAGAAGAAGGGAGACATCAACAGGACTTTCTGCAGGACTTAAGTTGAGAACTGAGAATTGAACATTGAATTTAGCAAGAAGAAAGACATTGGTGACCAGACAAGAGCAACTAGGAGACAACAGTGGGGATAAAAGCCAGATTGAAGAGAGATGGAAAGAGAGAAATTGGAAACTGTGTTTAGATAACTCTCTTTGCAAGAAAAAAAAAATAAGGCAAGAGGTGATGAGGGAGTGGAGTCAAAGCAGAGCTGGGTTTTGTTGCTTGTTTATTTTTTGGTTTTGCTTTTAATACAGAGAAATAACCACAAATGTGAATGCTGATGGGAAAAAACCACTAAACCAGCAAAAAAAAAAAAAAAAAAAAAAAAACCCCTCTAATATCATACAGGGAAAGGAGAATTAAAAGAGAAATCACTTTGAGAAGGAGAAAAAGAATGGGACCTGGTGGCTGAAGTAGGAAGGCAGAGCAAGTGGGTGCAAATGCTGGAAGGCTTGGAGAGTAGATGTCATGTGAAGCTACGGAAATCCTCACTCAGTGTTTTAACTGTCCCTGTGAAAATGGAGGTAGGGAGGAAACTGATGAAGGTTAGGGAAGGAAAAAAAACGTTGATACAGTTAGATATCTGTCTCCTCCAAACATCTTGTTAAAATATGATCGCTGGTGTTGGAGGTGAAGCCTGGTGGGAGGTGTTTGGGTCATTGGGTGGATCCTTCATGAATGGCTTGGTGACATCCTCCTCCTAATGGGTAAGTTTCTACTCTACCAGCTCCACTGAGCACTGACTGTTAGAAAAGCCTGGTTTTCTTGTGCTTCCTTCTCTTGCCATATGATGCCTGCTCCCCGGTGCCCTCTGCTGTAAAGGAAGCTTCCTGAGACCCTTATCAGGGCCAGATGCAGGCAGCATGCTTCTTATACAGCCTACAGAACCATGAGCTCTCTTTCCTTCATAAATACCCAGCTTTAAGTATTCCTCTCTAGCAGCACAAATGGACTAAGAACATATGTAATGATCAGGTAGAGAGGAAGACTGAATAAATTTGCAAAGTTTGATATGACTGTCAGTGGAGCATTCAGAGCCCAACTGAGGCTTAACATCATGAATTTAAAGAGGGACTATTCAGTGTAATCATGTATTTGTCTCAAGGCACATGAGGACCGGCCTGGAGGAATTAGGGGGATTTAACCAGAATTGTGTATGGGGGGAAAGGATATGCTGAAGGAATGGGACAGCTGCTGACCACAGAGGTTAAGCTGGGCATGGGGACAATGAAAGTGACAGATCACTGGCTGATTAACTTTTCCCCTTTGACAGATTCCAAGGAAGACACCCAAGGCAGCATGCAGTATATTCCTGAAGAGTTGCCAGTGACCCTGTATGTTCAGATCCCTAGAACAAAACAGTGACGGTGTGGACAGAGCCAGCACAATTCAAAAACAGGTAGATTTTTGGAGTTTTTGCTTTTGATTCATTGTATGATTGTACTCAAATCATACTGTCTTTATACACTACTTTTTCTCTCATTTATAATTTAGAGATATTTTCCTTGTGTGATTCTGGAAAGTTAATGAAAATATGGGTAAAGACTTAAAAATCCTTAAGAAAAATTATAAGCATTATACTAAATTAAATTAAAAATTAAATTTAAAACACTTTATATTTGCGTTGTTGGCAGAGGTATGTCTGCAACATAGTGTATACCAAAATTCATTTGTCCTTCTTACTTATAAAAATAAATCTTATTGTTGACATCAATTGTTTCAATTGGCCTTATTTTAATTTTTCTTCATTTTTGACAGTTTAATCTTGCTGATGTTTGTTGAGATGCCAGGAATTGAATGCAGAATTGGGTATAAATATACAAATTTCCTGACAGATTTACTATATTAAAAAGAAAAAGAACGGGGGAGGGTGTTTTTGAGGTTCTACTATTTGACAGATGGTACACACTTAATATTTAATCTTCAAAGCGGTGCTGTGTTTGCTATTATCATCAGCCTCATTTTAAAGATAAGACGAAAATCAAAGAGATTATGTAATTTTCCCTAGAACACATTGATTATAACTGGCAAGCCCAGATTCTAACACAATTACATAGGATCCCACATTACATGCTCTTACATCTATTTTGAAAAAAACTTAATGTATGAAATTGATTAAAGGCAATGTGGTTCCATCTTCCGAAGAATGTCCAAAAATGTGGAAATTGAGAATTCTGAAGAAACTGTACTATAGCACTTAGATTCTTTAAAACCTCACACAAAATGAATTCTAACAGCCTCTTCCCATCTCACCTGTACCACCCATATCTCTACCACAAGAAGAGCAAAGAGAAATTCTCACAAAAGAGAAATTTAAAAAGTTCTCACTACCGGTGATATGGGAATCTACCGGGTGATTTGGCGGTAGGTCTGTATTGGGGAAAGTAATGCAGATTTTGGTAAAGGTACCCTTTCCAGTGGTCGGCACTGAGTGTTTACAGAAGATTTGTTCAGTGACTGAAGGTATCTGTCAAATTGGCAAAAAGATTAGTGAGAACATGGTCTCAACTTGTGTGAGTGATTTGGAATGCTTTCATCCATTGAATTCATTATGCGTCTGTTTTCTGTTGTTTCTAAAAGATGCTTGAAGGCCTTTCATTTAAGGGCTCTGCATCATGGACAGACTAGTAAATGAGGGGAAGGGAGAAATGTCACACTCAGAACCAGCAAGTATCTCAAATAGCTGCAACCCAATTGTGAGGTGTTTGTAGTTTCTAGAAACCTAGCCAGATTAAGTTAGATTGGCAGCGGGGGAGCTAACCAAGTAAAGTTTTTCACAGTATTTTACAAATATTTTAATACTGCATTGAATTTTTGAAAACCAGAACTCCTTTCCTAAAGCCAAACTTACCCTAGGGAAAAGAATTCATATATTTGTCAATTCCTAAACATTTTGCCCTAGAGATGACATCATTATATTTTTGTAACAAAGCAAATTAAAAGTGGATTCTATTTGAATGAAGCAAGAAACCTGATATAGAAGTGAATCATAGCTATTCAAATGTCTTTTTTCAAGGTATTGGGGTAACAAAAAAATTAAATAACTTGGATTGGCATGTTATTACAGTTACTTTCCTGTTATAAAAGAATGTTCTTAGGAAAGGTAATATATAAAATCATGAATTTACTATAGTCCTCATCTATGCTAAGAGAATGTGTTTTCTTTCTTAATAGAAATTGCTTTTACAGAAAATTATCCCACAGCTTTCCAGAAGAAAGAGGGGATGGGGCAAGTGGGTATTTAAAGTACCTTGCTGCTTAACTGCCCCTACAAGTGGACAATCATCTGCCACCCTGCAGCCCAGATACAGTGCCCACTTCTTCTGTAATAAGGCGCGGATCAATCGTGTCAATGCACCCTGTAATGTTCACATCAACCAAATAGACTGTTTTACTTAGTCAGCCTGGGAAGAGAAAAGCCTGCTTTAAGCCCAATCACCTCATTATAATTATGAGAAAACCTCTATTGCAAAATAAATGCTCTCGGTTCAAAACCACCAGCTCCTCATTCTTACTGACTCCAAGGGTGCTTCTCTCCAGAAGTTGTGCTCTAAGCAGAGAAGCATCTTTTCAGCACATCCTTCAATTAAATCAGCACATCAGTGCAGGCAGCCCAGGGAGCCATGAGCCACCGCTTTGCCATCCTCATCACATTCTCCCCCCAAATATATCCCTAGTGAGGCTTCAGAGCCCCCTCGAAACTGCTTTTGTAGTCAGCGTGCAGTACAAATTGGAGTCCTTGTCATTAAAAAGGAGGACACTTATCTCTTGCCAGTTCCTCTGCATCTGAGGCCGCATTCTGTGTGAGATGTGTCTTATCATGAAGGGAAGCAGTGTTAACACTGGGACACCAAAGCCAGTTTTGTGAGACAAGTGGCAAATCTCAGTTTATGCTGTGTCTGGCCACAGGATTGGCTCACATGCTCTAGGCAAAGCAACCCTGAGGCAGGAGTAACTTCTATGTTCCTTTCCTTGGAGGGATGTGAGTGTATGGTTTCTCCTCAAGGTCTGTAGCCAAGTACGTAGTTGGGTACAGTAAGGAATGATGAGGTCTGAAATTGCAACAAAGCCCCAGCGCCCCTCCTTATTCCAGTCACTCCTGAATGAAGGCTTCCCCTGTAGTGCTTTGTTGATTGGTGAGTGATACTGCCTATTTTCTAAGAAGGCACAGGGGGTTGTTTTTTACCTGTGAATAGATCGTGTACAGTTATCTTGTTTCACTATCAAGTGGCTTAAATAATTTAAAAGACTTATTCCCAGTGAAACAGTAGCTCACATGAAAGATGGAAACATCCTAGCATAAGGTTATCTCCAGAGGCTTGGATGACTTTGAATATGAATAGCCACTCAGGGACCGTAGGAAGGTGCTAAGATGATATAGTGGGCTAGAAAAAGAAGAGAAAGAACATTCAAGAAAGTCAACTGAGGGATGAAATCCAGCCCTTTAATCCTTGGACTCAAAGGAAAAAAAAAAAATTAACATCACTCAGCCAATACTGTTCCAGCCAATAAGGATGTAGTACTCATGGGCTTTGAATAAAATCAAATCATCTGCTGGGAAGATTGGACTGTGGCAAAGAAATACTCTGAAGGAAGTGGGCATGTGGACTAGGATAGTGATTCTCTAGAACAAAAGAAAAACTTGCCCCACTTCTCAAAAAAGAAAACCAATAAGCACAGAATGGATGTGTGGCTAGAGAATGAGGGTGAACAAAACACCTGAAACTGTGTGTCCAATTATTTCAACAGTATTTTGTGGTTTTCTTGTAACCCACTGTTCTGAGGGCAGCAAACACAGGACAAGGCATTTTACAGATAGATGATAATGGCTTTCACTGCTTCTCAGATTGGCTCAAAGCCCATACTGTGTAAATTGCTAAAAGCTCATATGTAATTCTGAACCTCTTGCAGACCCTGAGACTGTGTGCTGGTAATAATTACACAGACTGGATAATTAACTTCTGACATAGAAAAAGATGAAGGTGAGAAAAGAAAATGCAGACCTTATCAACTTTCCCTTAAAGCAAGGGCACAAATTAACAAAAACACTAGGGCATTTGTTTGGGAGAAATCACTGTAGTCTCTCTCTCTCTCTCTCTCTCTCTTTCTCTCTGTGTGTGTATTTTCCTATAAGAATGGGGAAAATTTTTCTCCATATTCACACAACTATTCTTTTCTGATATTTCTGGGATTTTGCGGCATTATTCATTTTAATTTTTGTTTAGATAGTCTTACCTTATCAATTTTAAGATTCATAAGAAAAGGCACAGACCCACAGCACACAAGTGAGTTAGTATGAGCACTTTCATGGAAAAAGAACTCTGCCTCCAGTAAGCAGAGTAACTCTGAATAATGCACAGAGTTGAAGAGCTGTCACCTCCATAAAAAAAGAATCAGAAAAGCCTGGGGAAAGAACAAGGAAGTTTGCCATCTGTCCAGAAGCTCATGAGACACCAAATCCCATGTATTCGGGGCGTCAATCTACACTCGTTATATGGTAAGGGGTCCTGAAAACAAGAAGGTAAGATACAGACCTTCACAACCACTGAAAACATTAAGATTCTGGCAGAAGTATCCATAAAACTACTCTAGTAATCTTTTCACAACCAGGGATTCAAGGGACCCTTATGAGGGAAGAGTAACCCAGTTGGGGAAACTCATAAAAATTTTAAATCACCCCAGAAAAGAAAGTGCCATGAGAGATAGAGTTTTAAAAAAAAAATCAAATAGGTGAGGTTAAACCCTATGAGCTACAAAAGACTGCAAGATAACCCTTTTAGCATTGTTAAGGAACTAAAAGAATAAATAGAAACTATAATGAAAGGCCAGGACACTAGGAAGAAATCTCTGGCTGAGCTTTAATGACTAATTAGAAGTTCTGCAAGTGTTAAAAGGTAGTTATTTAATTAAAAATATAATAGATGACAACAATCTACATTACAGATTGGGAAAGATATATTTTCATAAGTAAAAATAATAACTAGGTAGAAAATAGACTACAATAAGGGATCTCATATTAAATAGCATTGGGAAAAATTTAAAAACCTAAGCAACAATGTAAGAAAGGCACAGAACAAATATGAAGAAAACTTTAAAACACTACTGAAAGACATGAAAAATATATAAACAAATGAAAAGATAAGCCATGTTCTTAAAAAGACTTAATACCATAACCGTTATTCCCTTCTAAGTAATTTATAAATTAACACAATCAAAAAAAATCAAGGTTTTAGTTAATGAGTTGATCGTAAAGTTCACATAAAAGTAATCCAATAGAATAGTCAGAAAAATCTTTGAACATAAAGATCAAACGGGGGATTACTACCACCAGATAGGAAAGAATTTTAGTACATATCAATAATAAAATCAGTGTTGCAGTGGCACCTGAACAGAGCAGTTATAAAGAAAAGGAAAGCCAGAAATAGACCCAAGTTCCCTTAGTAATCCACTAGATCAGTGGTTCTCAACCTGTGGGTCACAATCCACAAGAACTGTATTAAAGGGTCGTGGCATTAAGATGGTTGAGAACCACTGCACTAGATGATAAAGACAGCATATCATATCAGTGGGGAAGATAGACCAGCCCAGAAATGAAATCATGGTGGGATAATTCACTAGCCATCTGAAAAAAATAAATTTAAATCTGTAACTCCACATCATGACATGGGTAAATTACAAATGGAACAAAGATTCCAGTATTTTATAAATGAAGTACTAAAAGTAACAGAAGACATGAGAGAATTTCATTAGAAATTCTTTTTATCTATGACTCAAAATCCAGAATCTACATAAGACTGATAAATTTAATGACACAAAAATTTTAAAAGACATTTTGGAAATAAAAATTATAAGCAAAGTGAAAAAAAATGAAAAACCAGAAAAATAATTTTCAACTCATATCAGAGACAAAGAATAACCTACCTAACACATGTAAGGCTTTTAGAATTTGATAAGGAAAGAACAACTCAATATAATGGTCAAAAAATATGAATGGAGTTCACATAAACACAACTGCTCTCAAACATATGACAGGATGTTCAGTTCA
Source organism: Otolemur crassicaudatus (assembly GCA_963574585.1). Classification (NCBI taxonomy): domain Eukaryota; kingdom Metazoa; phylum Chordata; class Mammalia; order Primates; family Galagidae; genus Otolemur; species Otolemur crassicaudatus. The sequence continues at coordinate 25,736 of CAUYQS010097744.1, read as the reverse complement.
CTTAAAGTAATAGAAAATCAAGATAGAAGTACAGAGTGGTGCCTGTAGCACAGTGGGTAGGGCGCCAGCCACATACACCCAGGCCAGTGGGTTCGAACTTGGCTCAGGCCAGCTAAACAACAATGACAACTGCCGGCACCTGTAGTCCCAGCTACTTGGAAGGCTGAGGCAAGAGAATCGCTTAAGCCCAAGAGTTTGAGGTTGCTGTGAGCTGTGACATCATAGCACTCTACCCAGGGCGATAGCTTAAGACTCTGTCTCAAAAAAAAAAAAAAAAAAAACAGAAACAGATAGAAGTACACTGAGAAAATTTTCCACGTATTGGATTGGCAAAATTTCTGAAGTTGGGTCACATCTTGGTTAGCAAGACTTGGAAAGCAGATATTCCACGCATTTCTCCAGTAAAGTAAATTGGTACAATGCCTAAAGTGGACAATATGGTAGAATCTATAAAATTATGAGCAAAATTATACCCTTTGACTCAGAAAATTCACCATCACACATTTGAAATGACTCATGTCAAATTCATGTATAAGAAGAATTAGAAAATGATCCAAATAGCCATCAGAAGGGACCAGCTAAGTAAATTACAGCACACGTGCACAACAGAATCCTATGCAACAGACAAAGGAAACAACGGAACTCCCTCTGTGCTATTATAGGAGCATCTCCTAGCCAGGTTCTGTCAAAGTAAAGACAATAAAGAAATACTATGACTTTGGGGTATCAAGGGAAAGCAGAAATAGAAATGTAGTGAAGGATTCATACTTGGCTATGCATGCATAAAAATCTCTGGAAGTAGAAAAACTGAAAAGTAGTGGTTAACTTTGGAAGGTTGGATGTCAAGGATGGAGGAGAAACTTTTCACTACATTACTTAGTATTTTCTGATTTTGAGCAATATGAATTCATTAGCATATTCAAAAAATACATTTTAAGATATATCAAAATGTTTAAATTTAATAATAACAACAAAAATTAAAACACCCATGCCTATCAAATGAGGATTGCCTGTATTATCAATGATAATGGCAATGGTCTAGCAGAAAAGAGTAGGCGATAATACAAACTGGTATACTCTTTATTGGAAACCATTTTGGCAGGATTTTAAATGCTTACGTCTTCTAACTCATCAACTTGAGTTCTGAAAATGTATTCTAAGGAAAAAAACTATGCATGTTAATTAAGAATTACTTACAAGAATGTGAAGAGGGAAATAGAAATTGGAGAGCTTAGGGTCCAAGTGACACTTTAATTTTATCTATAACATATTATCAAAAATAAAAGAGAGAACAAATAGCAAATGCCAATACTAATTAAATCCAGGTGATATGTATCTGAGTATTTGTTATGTTATCCTCCCTACTTTGCCGTGTGTTGTCATTTTATTTTTACTCTATGGCAAAAAATCACCCAGGTAAGTGAACTATATAGCCTTTTTAGTATAGATAATAAGAAAATTTGCTCTAGGATGGCAAGAACGATGCTATGTGCATATTTTATACATTGACATTGTGTGGATACTTTTAAAATATTACATACAACACTGAAGATGTTGTCGATTCCAAACAATGGTGAACATTATCACCAATAGTATTTTATGAATTCCAAGATCCAGCTTCAGATCTATAGCATATGATTATTCAGGAGGAAGGCTAGGCAATCATATTTAAATTTAGCAAACCTATTCAGAAGTCTGAGGCTCACTGGTCTGAGGTACAGAGCAGTCTTCTTTCAAGGACAGAGAAACCACAGCCTCCAGTGCCTGAGGACATTTACAGATTCCTTGGCCCTTCTCAAGATCTTTCTAATCTGTACCTCAGTGCTGGTACCCAAGGAATCTGCATCTTAACAAGAATTCTCAGGTAATACTTCAGGTTTTAGAAACACCAGTACAGATCATTCGTTCTTTTTGTTTTGTTTTGTTTTGTTTCTTCCTTAGAAAGAACTCTGTCCAAGATACAGCTGGAGGGATGCAGACTAAGGATAAGGCAAGAAGAGATTAAATGCCAAAAGGTGTTTCTAAAGGAGGTTATAAAATCTACTGTTCTGGAAATGGTAAAAGATATATATATATATTCTCACTTGGTAGCAGAAGGCTAAACTAATGACCCCTGGAAAGCTTTCATAGCCTTATGGCTTTAGATATAATTAAATGCCTAAAGGTAAAAGAGAACAAGAAATGGAAGGAGTTTTTGGATGATAAGTTAATAATACAATAACAGGCAAGGCAGGGACAATTTGGGTGCTCCTTGGAAGCTGTGCAATGAGATCGCAAACCTTTAGGGCCAAAGAAGTATGGAAAAGCAAGCATGGGGTCTCAAGCTTCCTTTGTGACCCCACTGAACAGCAGGTGGGAGAACAGATGCTGTGTGTTGTCTTGCCTTGTCCAAGCTGACAATACACAGTGGAATCTCCTGTATGCACACACACACACATTTAGCACTTTCTCGTGAACAAAATTTCTATCCAGATAAATTTAAGTAGTACAAAATTGAGAGAAAGAAGATATTAATTTTCTTAAGCTTAGAGCCAAATTGTTTTGTAGCCCTGCTGTGGCTGTAGTAACAGGGTTATCAATTTCAAGCAACCCCTCGGCCCTTTTTAAACTCCACAGCATCCCATGTATACACACACATACGAACACACATACTCACCAAGAAGCATGTTTTAAAAAAGAAAACCAATTTCACTGCACTGAAATAACCAAGTACACATACAAAGCTGAGGGTCCAAGTCCTTAGAGTTTCAGTGGCTGCAGATCTAAGTAAATTGTGTTGTAAAGTAGAGAAGACTAGACTCAGAAGTGAAGCTCTGGGTTTAAACTCAGATCTAACCTTCACCAGACATCTCGTTTATATCCTACTGACACAGGGCTTCCCCACTCAGGCCTGGACAGTGGTCCCCCATTTTCTAGACATGGGTAAGTTCAGAAATCAGCCTCATCACAGGCCCCATCTATAGGCATAAATAGGCTTCTAAAAACCAGCTTGTCCAGAGTTCCATGCAAGGGGCCTCTCAGGGCAGGGAACATACCCTAAACAAGAGGCTGTACCCCCAGAGCATGGGACACACCCTAAACAGACTGAATTCCTACCTGAGGACAGTTTTAAAATTAACTCTTGCCCCTGAGCCCATGGCAGCAAGTGGTTGTGACTTTCCATCTCCCTAAATACCCCTGCTCCCTAGACAGAAGACCCAAATGGGCTATACATCGGGTGCCCCCTTCACTGTGGCAGAGGCTTTGCTATCTATCCTATCTTTTCATCTATCAATAAATCTGTCCTTTTGCATACTGGTATGATCCATGCTCTCTGGGTTCAATTTTCAAATCTCTGAGACCCAGGACCCAGCAGAGAGAGAGGTTCTAGCTACACTATCTTGTGTGTGAATGTGTGTGTAGCAGTTTTAAACTCCATCCAATACAACATTACTTACAAGAATAAGTGGAGTAAAGGTAACATAAAAGCAGGAAATGAAATAAAATCATTTCAAGATCAGTACCCAAATAATGTGCCATTACCTTAACACTGCACTGCAGGCTACAAATTTGGCTCTGAACTTTCTAGAAGGCAAAACAAGTGAAAAAGCATGATAAGTAACATGATTTACAGCGTCCACAAGACTAAAACAACATTTTTATAAGAAGGGAAACTATTACTGGTACTGAGTCCAGGGAGAAATTTTTCCTACCAGGCTTATAATGAGGATTAATGCAGTGAACAACGTCCTCCAAATAGTCTCAGAATAAATGCATGACTGTGTCGCTTATCACCTGCTTCACATACCTCAATATGAGCCAAAAGGACAGTGCTCCAAAAGCAATGCTAGAAACCCAGTTCTACAGAAGAGACTAAATTCTGTGTTAGATACACAGTCCCCTTATAGAGGCTCAAAGTATCTGGAGTAGAGGTCACAAATGGAAAGAAAATAGGTCCATAGATGCCTTTTCACTGGTCTGTGAGGTCTGGGCATTTAAACAGAGAGATTTCACATAAGATTGATTCCAGCATTCCTTTGCTTTTATTTAATAGTGTCAGCCCCCCTGGGTTGTCATTTCCACACAAGGAGACCCAGTGATGTGAAGAGCAGCCATTCCATGAGCCACTATCCCCTCGCTGACCATTTCCATCATCAACTCTGTCTGTTTGGCCCCTAATTCACATGAATTTCAAACTCCTGTCCTGGAGAAATGGGTAGAGTAAGTTTACCTCAGATAGTATAGCATCAACATCTTTGTCATCAAGCTTAGGCTAAATATTGAACCGCAGCAAAATTCACTACATGGCCTTGAGCAAGAGATTCCATCAGCTCAGAGCCTCCATTTCCTCCTCTTAAGAAAAGGAGCTAATAATTACTACCTCCCAGAGTTATTATAAGGATTAAATGAGATGTTTTCTAAAACACTTAACTGGTAATTGCTATTCAAATGAACCATATGATTGCCAGAAATTATCCGTAATGCTAGTTTACTTTGTCTTAGTCATAATGGACTTCTAGGAATATTTCCCTCACCGTCTTATTTCTGGCTTTTTCGTGAACTTCTAGTATTTCTGTTACCTATTAGAATGAACATCTCTTATATAACACTTCAAATTCACTTGGCCCCGCCCCCTCACTCCAGCCATTGCCACAATAACAACTTCTATGGACATTCAGTCAGCTTAATGCAGGTGCCACAGGACAACCCTTTGCCTGGGGTCTGCAGGACACACTTCTTCCTTCTTGTCCCAGGGCTCCTCCAATGTGCAGCATAGTATAGCATCAGAACTCAGCTTGACACTCTTCATGCATATCCCAGAAGTTTAGTGCCCTCGGGAGCACCCTTGACAAATGGGTAAATAGGAACTGATGACTAAAATCTTCCCCCTTTTGTCCTATGGACAGAAAGTTCTCAAACACATTTTATAAAGCTCCTCAGAAAGTAAAGCAGTGATCAAGTACCAGTCACTCATCCCAGTGTCTGCTCCATTACAATCTTCCTTTTGTCTTCCCATCATTCCCACATTCAATCCCCTGTCTCTTATTCTTGCTCCCTGAGATCACTTCCAAATAAACCACCTGAATATAAAATTTGTACCCAGCTCTGCTTTCAGGGAAGCTCAGGATCAGATATCTTCCAAAATATGCTCTTAGACAGAATCATCCTTCAAAGCATTCATCAAGAAGGCAAAAAGATAACCCACAGAATGGGTGAAAAGTTTTGCAAATTGTGCATTTGACAAGCAATTTATAAGATACACAAACAGCCAGTAAACACATGAAAAGATGTTTAACATAATTAGTCTTCATGGAAATGTAAATCAAAACCACAGTGAAATACTACTTCATACCCACTAGAGTGGTTGTAATCAAAAAGTCAAATAATAATAAGTGTTGATGAGGATGTGAAGAAATTGGAACCAAAACATACTGTGGATGGGAATGGAAATTGGTATAGTCACTTTGGAATAAACTAAAGTCTGGCATTACCTCAAAATTTAAAAATACAGTTATCAACTGACCTAGTTATTCTACTCCTAGGTATGTACCCTCCATATGAAAACATATGCCCACACAAAAACTTGTAGATAAGTATTTTTAACATTGGTCCTAATAGCCAAAAAATGGAAACATTACAAATGCCCATCTACTGATGAATGAATAAAGTGTGGTATATCCATACAATGGAATATTATTCAGAAACAAAAGGAAAAAAATACCAACACATGCTACAACATGAATGAACCTCAAAATCTCATTCTAAGTGAAAGAAACCAGCCACAAATGAACATAGATTGTTTGATCCACTTATGTGAAATGTCTAGAATAAGCAAATATGTATAGACAGAAAGGTTAGTGGTTGCCTAGTGCTGGTGAAGATGAAGGGATTAGGGGGTACATTAAAGAGAAATGGGGTTTCTTTAAGGAGTTATGAAAATACTCTAATTTATGATGTTAGATGAACAACTCTGTGAAGATACTAAAAGTCATCAAACTGTACACTGCGCTCTTTATTAAAATAGTAGGTATATTTTCCAGACAGAATTTGAAAATGGCATTGGACCTAAATTTCTGAATTTTAGTATCAGAAAATACTGTTCAGACAGTGAATTTTCTAGTATATGAATTATATCTCAAGAAGGCTACCAGAAATATAAATCATCATAATGTTTAACTTTAACAGCCTATAAATAGCGGTTGCTGCTCAACATTACACAACACTACTGGGTTCTCCCTTTACCTATTTTTTCAGCGACAGGACAGTTTTCCACTTCTTTAAAGAGTAATAGTGTCCAGAGCAGAGAAAGTTTCTGCCACGGTGTTCATCTCTACTTTTCTGGCTTTCACATAATCTTGCGGTATTTCTGTTACCTACCATATAGGATATCTGTAATTTAACTTAGTCACTACAATCCTAGCTGTCATTTATAATAGGTAAACTATTAATTTTAAAAAAAAAGCCATGTCTTCTCACCTACTGCCATACTCACCTTCACCGTGACCATCCTTCCTTCCCACTCCCCATGATTAAATTCATCTTCACTTTCATACCCCAACCCTCTGATTAAATTCAGGCTTAGAACACTTTGAGTCAATTGTTGTAAAGGATTGACTCTTTAGAAGTTAATAGTAAGGTAGTCCTACACACAAACGTTGAGTCATAAAATGAGAAGCAAGATGGTGCTGTTCCAGTCAGCCAACATCAGCAATAACAGAGGAAGGATGGAGAGAGCCAAGCCTCCCTGGATTGACTTGGCATTAGTCTAAACATGTTATGCCTTTCATTCCACTCCATGTCTCATTCTCAGGGAAAAAGGAACATATGCCTATGGCTTTCTAGAAAATGATATTCTACTGCATTTCAGATAACTGTAGATATTTCTGACATTTACTCTAAATTTTCTTTAAGTTCCATTGTTAAGTATTCTTAGCCTTATATTTGGAGAAATTCATACTAAGAAATTACTGTCATAGTTGTCTACAATTTTAGCTCTTTATTAAGAGAGTAGGTGTATTTTCCAGACAGAATTTGAGAATGGCATTGGACCTAAATTTCTGAATTTTAGTATCAGGAAATGTTGTTTGAACAGTGAATCCTATATAGCCAGTGAGTTGAAATAAACTGACTTAACCATCTGGTATGAGTACCATGAGTAACTGAAGACCTATCAAAGAGAGATAGTTCAACAATTAAGATAAATTTCAGTGGATGACACCAGTTATTGCTACTATTATCCCTAGTTTCTCAATTTCTCTCCATCCTTGGCCTTAAGCCAGGCTTGCTGGGAAACTGGAAGAGAGAGAAACAAAACGTGCTTATCATAATCTCTCTTCAAGCTGTGCACAGAATGATTGCAGTTTTAGTTCAAAAATAGGCTGACTTTAACTACAGGAAAGATACCTATCCCGCACTTTCTCCTTTCAAATCCTAAACAAGGAGGGCTTGGAAATATGGTTTTTAGCTTTTCAGCTTCCCAAAATTAAAATTATACATATCCATTACTGTGTTCATGTTACATAGTAGAATCTCTGTAAGTTGACCACTCCAAGCTCTGTAACAAGCTGGTCAATATAAGGAGATGGTCAACATAAGGAATTTCCATTGAGTACATGTGGTGGATGTCTAGTCTATGAAAATTAGGTCAACTGAAGGAAGTGGTTACTCTAGGTAGGTGATCAACTATGGAGATTCTACTGCATATACCACAAACATATACCAAAATAGAAATTACAAATGAAGAGATTAATATGGGTACCTGATTTTTTAGCAATTAATTGTATCTATTAATAGTACCAGAACTATTTTCCTCACACTGAAAATAATAACATTATTCTACTGCAGTAAAATAGGGATGATGTAATCACTTCGTAACATAGTTAAAAAGAGAATTCAGAATAGTTTCTACTCTGCCATTTTCTTACTGTTCATTTGTGCTGAAATCATCTTCAATCTACAGTATATGTCCTAAAACATTTTGAGTCATTTAGCCATTTTTGTGAAGATTAGTTCAGTTAAAATTAGATAATATGGGGCGGCGCCTGTGGCTCAAAGGAGTAGGGCATCAGCCCCTTATGCCAGAGGTGGCAGGTTCAAACCCAGCCCCGGCCAGAAACTGCAAAATAATAATAATAATAATAATAATAATAATAATAAAGACTCACTAAAAAAAAATTAGATAATACGATTTATAACTCTCTTAAACAAGTAACAAGCTAAATGTTGCACTATGCTAAAAACAAAACAAAAAGTCAGGGTTCAGCTGTGGATCCCTGTAGAGCTTCTCTTAGGATACATGATTGTCCCACACCGCAGAGTCAAGGTGCCACAGTTAATCCATTAATCACATGGAAGAAAATCTCAATTTCCTTCTTATTATATCATTGTTGGATTAAAAAAAGTTTCCTATATATTTCTCCCATATCTCAGTGGATCATCTTGAACATACTGTGGTATTTCTTTACCTCATTTTGGAGACCACTGGTTCAGAGGTAATATAGCTATAAAGTAAACAGCTCTTGGATTATATCAAATCTTTGGAATAAAAGTATACATGTGTCATTAAAAATGGGGTTTACTACATTTTAAAAAGTCCAAAATAGAATGGCTTAAACAAAATAAAAGTTTATTTCCTTCTCACATAAATAAAATTTGGATATAAGCAACCAAAAGCTACCTTTGTACACCATGATGTCAGGGTCCTACTGTCTTATTCCTCTACCGTTTCCGTACATGCTTCCCCCTCATGGTCCAGTATGGATTCTTGACCTCCAGACACCACATCTCTATTCCAGGTAGTCTTTATGGACTAATCCATAAAGATTAGTCAAAATGGCTATAGACTAGCATGTGTCTCAAAAATGTAACAATGTATTTGGAACTGATAAAACCTCACAAAATACATTTATATGTCTCCTGTTCTTAGTCTACTTTGAAAACTATGAGACTATGTTGCAAAGGAAACTTCTTTTTTCCCCCAAACAACTTTATCTTCCTTCTGAGGAAAGATAATAAAGACCTTTTCTTTTATAAGCACCTTTGTGAGTTTATATGCACAACTTTACTGGTGGGAGTTAGTTCAGAACAGAACTGATCCATATAACCGAGGGCAAAGGTACAAATTGACAGAAGGTAGAATACAGTAGGGAAGGGGCCAAAGCACGAAGGCAGGGAAGGGAAAGAGAGACTTTCCACCGCAGAACTACTAAGAAAGGACCTTGTTTGGAATGTATGGTTAAATTGTTTTCTGTAGGGTATGAGATATAAATCCCTTTATCTTCTTCCCTCCTTCACTAAAACGTATTTCACTCACTCATGCATGTCTTATGGCTGCCTCTTGGTGAGAAGCTTGAAGCTCTGAATTCTGTGTCCAGTTGGCTTTTGGTGTCTAGAACAGATTTATGGATCCAAAAATTAAAGGACAGAGAAGAATCAACATCAGAATGACAATAATACTGGGAAAATAAACAGAGATCAGCCCATACTCATTAAACCCTAATTTATATATGATTACTGATAAGGGATTTTCTTACCCTCCATGTTCCCTCTAACAAAACTGGAAGTTAAATATAGATCTACTTCCGCACCTTGATACCTGATTAGATGCATTTCAAATTCACATTAAATATTTTGCTTAAGGTTGGAGGGATTTACCACACTGTAAAATCTTTAGGGTTCATCCAAATTAATGTACTGTAGTTCAAAGCATTGAATAAGAAACCACCTATAATGAGGATCTGACTGAGCAAAGCAGAAGCAGGAGAAAATGGGTAGAGTGAAAATGATGCTGATTCAAGGCCAAGGGAGCAACGGGTTCTGCAGCACTAGAGTGAAGGTGGGAAAAGCCCACTAAGCTGTACAGAATCCGGCTGGATCTCGGACAGGAGCGAGAGCACTTTCGAGACAGCTGAAATAAAAGGTCACCCTAGGTAGGCTGAGGGCTGGGACAAACGGCCCAATATCTCAAGCACACTACTGGCTGACTACACCCTAATCCCAGCCGGGGCCTGGCTGGTGGAGATCAAGGGGCCTATGTCAAGCCAATAAGCAGAAGATGTTGGGCGGGACTTTGAGGAAAGCTTCCTCAGAGAGATGAGGTGACATCATCTCTCTCTTTGCTCTTCTTCCTAGAAAGAGCAATAGCAGCGCTCTCACAAGCACAGGAGTGAAAAGCACACATGAAAGATGGCAGAGGGAGAATACGGGAGAGTCTGGGTCACTGAGGACGTCTTTGAGCAGCCGCACTGGCCCAGGGCTATGAACTTTCAGATATGTTAACTGGAAAAAAAGACCAAAGGGGAGAAAAAAAGCTCACCTGTTCAGACAACTGAAAACTATTGAGTTAGTTTTCTGTTACTAACAGCTGATTGAGTCAATGACTGATTAAGATGGAAGTTGGTACCCGAAAGTAGGGTACTGCAAGTAAGAGAACTTAAAATGTTGAGTTTTTTGAAAGGCAGAGCTACAACCAGCTGTGGCAGACAGACCCAGCAGTTCGGGCTGCGATATAGAGGAGCGGAACACTCCGCCAAGTGTACCTTGACGCATTCTAAACCACAGATCTGTAATTATACACAGGATGTAGTTACAAATGTCTTGAACGTTTCAGAATGCCGAAATATGATGGCTAATTAATGTGATTTTCAGCCAAACTCTACCAAAAATAAATAAAAATAAACTCAAGACTAGAGCAAGCTAGTCTGCTTGCCAAGATGGAAATTTGCACAGTCTTAGACACACTCTGCCTTCAGCAAGCTAGTTAGATTGACTGAGAGCCCCCAATTAGGATTCTTAAAAGGTGAAAAGCTGATTTTCTGTACCCCATACTGAAACTCTCACAAAGGGCAGCTTTGACAGGAAATGAAGTTGGTGACCACGGACTTGCTTAAGCACATTCCATTAAAAGTCCCTGGCAGAAAAAAAAGGACTAAGCCCACAGTAGGGATGTTCACCCAGCTCAGTAGGATGTTTCAAATCCCTGCAAAGCAGTAGCCTTTAAGTTAATGAGGTTAGTCAAAACACAAAAATAAAAACCTGAAATTCTCAGGCTTCAAACTTAAACAAATTTTCTCTACTATCTACTAAACACATCTAGACTAGAAACCTACTCCCTTCCAGAGGGAACCAAAGTGCCAAAAAACAAGCCTCACTGGCCAGTGATCATATTATTCCTAAGACCATCATCCTTAGAAACTGTAATGAGAACAGCATGCCATGCCAACAGATCTCTCCAGAAAAAGAGAGATCTTTAAATTTAAAATAGAACATTTTTAATGCATTAGAAGAATTGGAAGATAAATGTTCAAAAACCAACCAGAAGGACTTTTTCAAAAAGAAAGAAGAAATAGGGAAATAAAGAGAAAAGGTTTAAAAAATCTAATAGGCACATAATGAAAGAACCAAAAGGAAAGACTGAGGAAGGAGAAAAGCATTAAAGAAATTGTCCCCCCAAATTGCTTAGAGCTAAAGCATATGTGTTCAAATTAAAAGGCCACATCAAATTGTCAGTGCAAGATGAAATGAATGGATGTCCAACAAGACACACCATTGCAAAACTTTCAAACTGTCAGAAACAAGGATCCAGAGAAAAAAGCGAAACATGGTCAAATGATGAGGACAGCAAATAGCTTAGATTTGAAGCTGGAAGCAATGCTTTAAAATCCTGGGGCAGTTATTTCCAGCCTAGAATTCCTTATCCAGCCAAAGATCTAGCCAAGTGCACAACTAGAAATAAAGACACTATCAGACTTGTAAAATCTAAAATTTTAAATCCATTCACCCTTCCTGTAGAAGGTACGATGGATATAATCTATCAGACATGAGGGACTAAATGAAAAAGAGAAATATTTTCTTCAAACAACACTGAAAAAAAGCAAAGGAAATGATCATATGGATGAAAATAAAAGGGAAATGCTGAGATACCTTCTGTGCTACAGATAAAGAAGGTTGCAGGCCATATTGGAGTAGGTTATAGCTCTGAGAGAAAGACATTTTCAGGAAGATTAATTTGATAGAATAGCTAATATGAATGACAAGGGAAACTTGGAAAATAACTTGGGGCTGTCGTTCATACATATACAGAAAATAAACAAGCAAAAATAAGACAATTATTTTTTTAAAGGCATATAATTCAGAAGAAACAAAAAACTGTACAAGGAATGTAATAATAGTTTAACATGCCTCATCTCTAAACATTCATATTCATAAAAATATAAACAATGACTTAATTTAACCAAAACAGTGCTATAAGTATAATATGAGAATGGAAAGGTAAGAATGCACGTGCTGAGGGGATAATGAGAAAAAGAGCTGAACCTTCATGTTACACAGCAGAAAATCAACTAACTGGCATGTTTTAGAGATGCGAGCTTAATACCAGAAAAATCAGCTCAAAATATTAAAAGTGCCTCTGGGGAAGAAGAACAGAGAGCAAGAGAAATGGATGCTACTCTATTGACAAACTATATAGTAAATGACTCCATAAACTATGGGCACGTGTGATGTGTTACTTTAATTAAAAGTGAATACATTGCTATTCAATAATAAGCCAGTCTAATGTATAAAAAGGCAAAGGGCATTGAGACATTTCACAAAAGCAATAACATGTAAATAACAATAAATATTTTAAATTTTTTCAGTCCCAACTAGCACTTGAAGAAGGGCTATGAGGTATTGTTCAACTATTATTATTATTATCACTAACAATGATAACTGGCTTGAGTAGAATATATAGAAATACCATGATACTACTGATATAAATAGAAATAGATACAGCTCTTTTAAAAAAAAAAAAAAAACATAGCCGTGTAATGCTATCATAGGGTACAATGTTTTGGTTTTATATACCATTTGAAATATGTTCATCAAATTGGTTAACAGCCTTCACCACATTTTCTTATTGTGTTCAGACATTTCTACTCTACACTTAGTAAATTTAACATGTACCCTTGTAAAATGCACCGTAGGTGTGGTTCCAGCAATTACCCTCCCTCCACTCACCCTCCCTCCCCCCTCCTCTCCCCTCCCTCTCCTCTTTCCCCTTCTTCTTGGGCTATAGTTGGGTTACAGCTTTCATATGAAAGGTATAATTTTGTTTCATAGTAAGACCGAGTATATTGGATACTTTTTCTTCCATTCTTGAGATACTTTGATAAGAAGAATATGTTCCAGCTCCATCCATGTAAACATGAAAGAAGTAAAGTCTCCATCTTGTTTTAAAGCTGCATAATATTCCATGGTGTACATATACCACAGTTTATTGATTCATTCATGGGTCGATGGGCACTTAGGCTTCTTCCATGACCTGGCAATTATGAATTGGGCTGCAATAAACATTCTGGTGCAAATATCTTTGTTATGAGTTTTTTGGTCTTCTGGATATATACCTAGAAGAGGAATTATAGGATCAAGTGGCAGGTCTAGTTTTAGATCCCTAAGTGTTCTCCAAATATCTTTCCAAAAGGAACATATTAGTTTGCATTCCCACCATCAGTGTAAAAGTGTTCCCTTTTCTCCACATCCATGCCAACATCTCTGGTTTGGGGATTTTGTGATGTGGGCTAATCTTACTGGAGTTAGATGATATCTCAAAGTGGTTTTGATTTGCATTTCTCTGATGATTAAGGATGATTAACATTTTTTCATTTGTCTGTAGGCCGTGCACCTATCTTCTTCAGAGAAGTTTCTCTTCAAGTCCCTTGCCAACCCTGAGATGGGATCACTTGTTCTTTTCTTGCTAATATGTTTGAATTCTCTGTGGAATCTGGTTATTAAACCTTTGTCAGAGACATAACCTGCAAATATCGTTTCCCATTCTCAGGGCTGTCTGCTTGCTTTACTTACTGTGTTCTTGGCTGTGCAGAAGCTTTTTAGTTTGATCAGATCCCAGTAATGTATTTTTGGTGTTGCTTCAATTGCCCATGGGGTCCTCCTCATAAAATATTTGCCCAGGCCAATTTCCTCAAGTGTTTTCCCCGCACTTTCTTCTAGTTTCATCTCTTAAGTTTAAATCTTTAATCCAGAGAGGCTATCTTAGTTAATGGTGAAAGGTGTGGGTCTAGTTTCAGTCTTCTACAGGTTGCCAACCAGTTCGCCCAGCACCATTTGTTAAATAGGGAATCTTTTCCCCACTCGATGTTTTTAATTGGCTTGTCAAAGATCAAATAACAGTTAAGTAGCTCGGTTCATCTCTTGGTTCTCTATTCTGCTCCATACATCTACCTCTCTGTTTTTGTGCCAGTACTATGCTGTTTTGATCACTATATATTTATAGTATAATCTGAGGTCTGGTAGCGTGATTCTCCTGCTTTGTTTTTATTTCTGAGTAGTGTCTTGGCTAATTGAGATTTTTTCTGATTCCATATAAAATGAAGTATTATTTTTTCAAGATCTTTAAAGTATGAAAGTGGAGATTTAATAGGTATTGCATTTTGCTTTGGGTAGTATGGACATCTTAACAATGTTGATTTTTCCCAGCCATGAGCATGGTATGTTTTTCCATTTGCTAACATCTTTATCTGTTTATTTTCTTAGAGTTTCATAGTTATCTTTATAGAGATCTTTCACATCCTTTGTTAGGTACACTCCCAAATATTTCATCTTCTTTGGCACTATTGTAAAAGGAATAGAGTCCTTGACTGTTTTTTCAGCTTGACTATTGTTGGTATATATAAAGGCTACAGATTTATGAGTGTTGATTTTGTAACCTGAGATGCTGCTATATTCCTTCATCACTTCTAAGAGTTTTGTAGAATCCCTGGTGTTTTCCAGATATACAATCATATCGTCTGCAAAGAGTGAAAGTTTGATCTCCTCTGACCCTATATGGATACCCTTGATCACCTTTTCTTGCCTACTTGTGATGGCTAAGACTTCCATTACAATGCTGAAAAGCAGTGGAGATAGTGGGCAACCTTGCCTAGTTCCTGATCTGAGTGGAAATGATTTTAATTTAATTCCTTTCAATACAGTATTGGCTGTGGGTTTGCTATAGATGGCCTCTATCAGTTTAAGAAATGTCCCTTCTATACCAATTTTTTAAACTGTTCTGATCATGAAAGGATGCTGGATATTATCAAACGCTTTTACTGCATCAATTGAGAGAATCATATGGTCTTTGTTTTTTGTTTGTGTGATGAATTATATTTATAGATTTAAGGATATTGAACCAGCCTTGAAATCCTGGGTTAAAACCCACTTTGTCATGGTATATAATTTGTTTGATGTGTTGTTGGTTTCTGTTTGCTAGGATCTTGTTAAATATTTTTGCATCAGTATTCATTAGTGATATTGGTCTATAATTTTCATTTCTTGTTGGATCTTTTCCTGGTTTGGGGATCAAGGTGATGTTTGCTTCATAGAATGTGTTGGTTAGTATTCCTTCTTTTTCTATATTTTGGAAAAGGTTAAGTAATATAGGTACTAGTTCCTCTTTAAAGGTTTGGTAGAATTCTGATGTGAAGCCATCTGGTCCCAGGCTTTTCTTTTTAGGGAGATTTTGTATAGATGCTATTTCAGAACTTGATATAGGCCTGTTCAACATTTCCACTTCATTCTGGCTAAGTCTAGGAAGGTGGCATGCTTCCAAGTACTGGTCTATTTCCTTCAAATTTTCATCTTTCTGAGAATAGAGTTTCGTGTAATATTCATTAAGATTTTTTGAATTTCTGAGGAGTTTGTTGTTATTTCATCTTTGCCATTTCTGACTGATGAAATTAGAGATTTTACTCTTTTTTTTCCTGGTTAGCTTAGCCAAAGGTTTATCTATTTTATTGACCTTTTCAAAAAACCAATTTTTTGATTTATTGATCTGTTTTGTTTGTTTTCAATTTCATTTAATTCTGCTCTAATTTTGGTTATTTCTTTTCTTCTTCTGGGTTTGGGGTTGGAATGCTCTTCCTTTTCCACTTGCTTGAGATGTCCCATTAAGCTGTTAACTTCCTCTCTTTCCTTTTTCTTGAGGAAGGCTTCCAGTGCTATAAATTTCCCTGTTAAGACTGCCTTTGAGGTATTCCAGAGGTTCTGATAATTCGTGTCTTCATTGTCATTTTGTTCCCAAAATTTGGTAATTTCCTACTTAATCTCATCTATGACCCAGCTATTATTCAGCATAAAGGTTATTTAGTTTCCACATTTTTGTATGAGTATGCAGATTCCTGTTGTTACTGAGTTCAACTTATATTCCACAATGGTCTGAGAAGATGCAAGGAATAATTTCTATTCTTTTAAATTTGCTGAGATTAGTCTTGTGACCTAAGATGTGGTCAATTTTGGAGGATGTTCCATGGGCTTATGAGAAGAATGTATATTAAATTTTGTTGGGATGAAAAGAAATAGACACAGCTCTTGGTAGGATTCTTTAGAGTAATTTCAAAAGTCTTAAACTGTTTATATCCTTTCACCTTGTAATTCCAGGCATCAGAATTTATCCTGAAGAGTAATCAGAAATGTGACAAAGATTTATATACAGTGAGGCTTTTCATTACTTTGCTCATTACAGCAAAAAAGTAAACAAACCTGCTAATATTTCCAGCAATAGCAGAATGTGTAAATACAATATAAAATGTAATATTTCACTTCTATGAAAAGTGATGTAGATAATATTGGCCTGGAGAAATGATCACACATGTTTTAAGTGAGAAAAGTATATTACAAAATAACATTCCTATTGGGATCTCGTTTTTGGTAAAAAAAAAATAATAATAATAATAATAGTGATCTATTGCATAAGAATAATCTAAAGATATATAACTTTAGACTATTTTATATAATAGATGTAAAATACATAGAAAAGTAGTCAACGTATAGCATGCACTACTCATAAATATTAGCAATGATTAGCCATAATTATTATCTCTAATGTTTAATTTTTCTACAACTTTTTTTTCCTTAGTCATTTAAAACTTTAAATGGAAATTAAAAAACAGCAAGGAGCCTAGTAAGGGCTTAATGCCTACTTCAAAAATTGTATGGTATCCAGGCAGAACATAGAGAATCCTTATGTGTGTGAAGACCATGAAAGTCCACAGAATAAAGGATGAATATGACTTTAAGAATTATGAGTCTCTGGAGCCTGAAGACGAAGACTGGCCTAATGTACTGGGAAAGGTAGAAAAAGAGAAAGAAATATAAAAGACCAAGAAAATAGGCACCTCTAGAAGTCAGACTCCTGGTAGGAAACAGATGGTGCTCTCAGATTGTGTAATTAAGAGCAATTTATGAAAGGAAGCATTTACAAACATGCAGGCAAGGCTGAGGGGAACCGACACAAGAAAATGCAGTGTCCCCAGCCAGAAAAAGCAGGGTGCTATTACTACCCCTTAGCCAGAAGGAATGATACAGGGACCTGTTGCCAGTACCCTAAGAAAATGGCTATCCAGAGGGGGTCTGTGTCCACAGATTTGGATTTGGGTAAAGAGACACAACCAACCAACAATTACTTGACAGGGACAGAGTCAGTAGACTATGCACTTCCACTTCCCTCTCCCTTCATTCTGCATTTTCTAATAAGACCTCCTATTGCCCAAACTTAATTAGGAGCCAGAGGGTAAGAAAACTCGTACAGGTCAGACTCCCAGTACTTCTAGAAAAGCAAATGTAAAGTATTCAACAAAGCATTCCATCCTGGGGCACTTGAGAAAAACATGCTTATCTATCCTTCAGCAGTGCTTTTACTTGCCACCCCAATGCTGGAAGGATGTATAAGATACGACATAAAAGAAATATTCTCCCATAGGTTTAATATTTCTTAAATGCTCAACCTTACTGACATCATCGGCATCATAATATTTCCTCCATTTGTTTCCCTGTCTTTGTGGTAAAGACCATTTCAGTCTTTTCAGCTCATTTCAGTCATTTCAGTCTTCTCAGCTCAATGTAAGATTGAGGTTTCTCTTGGCCTTCTCTTCCAGTTCTTTTCTGGATATCATCTATCTATCATCTTTTCATGAAAGATATGCTGCTGGCTTAGTGGAAACCAGTTACAGATAAATGCCCACTGGCTACTCAGTTTGGTAGAGACTAACATACTTTCTACACTGTTGAATCAGTCAGTATACGCTAAATTAAATTGCAGCAATAAACACCAAAATCTTAGTGGGTTTAAATAACAAAATTCCTTGTTCACTCTATTGTAAATAAGCTAGAGACCTGAACTCAATATTACCATTCAGGAACCAAGCTAACAGAAGACTCTTTCTCAACACAAGGTTTCCATAATGACAAAGGCAGAGAAAAAACAGGGTGAATTGTGCAGTTGTTCTTAAATCCTCTTCCTTGAAATGACACACATCAATCACTTCAGCTCTGGACTTTATTGTCCAAAATAAATCACACAGTCAAGGCTGAGTTCAAATAGGCAGAGAAAAACAATGTTAGCAATCAAATAGGCAGAGAAAAACAATGTTAGCAACATACTCAGAGTGAGAAAAATTTCATTTCTGAGCATCTCTAATGACTAACATGTATGTTCCCAGATATTTGTTCCACATTCTTCTGGGGACCATAACACTGAAAAAAATAAATAAAACTATACTATGAGGTCAAAAAATTGTCCTTAAAGTAGCAAAGGTTCTGATAACTTATTATAGATGTCAGCAAACATTTGAAACTACTGTACCAAGCTGAGAGATTTGTTAGAGACGGGATAGGGTCAGAAGACCTTCACAAAATAGTTCCTCCCTTCAGATTTCTCTTGAATGGAATAAGTATTAACACTGTCAGTCACCCTATGAAGCAGCAAATCATGGGCAGAAAATGTGACCTTAGAGGGTAGGCCTTTGGATAGAAATAGAAGGGGTTATATTATTCTCTCTGACTGAATAGGGTGTGTGAAATGTGGGCATATAACGGTGGGAATTTCTTGCTCTTTCTAGGTCTTAGCTGAAATGTCATTTGGTCAGGAACACCTAGCCTGCACTCTTCATACAGAAAGTCTCTCCACCCCCATCTCTCTCTTCTGCTTAATATGCTGTATAGGCATAGAATTTACTACCATCCGACAGAGATCCCCATTTATTTCTTTTTGCCTACAAACTAGAATGTAAACTTTGGGGACAGAGATTTTCTACGTATCTCTAGTGACTAGAAGGGTGCCTAGCACACAGTAGACATTTATTATTTGTGAACAAATGAATAGCTGCATGGGAGCTCTACCAGGTGTTTGGAAAAAACACTGCTCTTTACCACCAAGAGAGACTCAGCCTGAAATCCTTTACCACTGAGAGGAAGCACATGTGATGGGTCTTGAGCTCAGAGAACCTGAGCATTTTATTGTAACAATTTCTATAATGTAAGTCCTTTTTGATAACCCCAGGTATAACCAGGGCCTTGCTAAGTGCTTTTTTCCTGGTCTCAACTATTCCACTTCATGCATTCAATGGAGAATGAGGAGACCATTATTTCTTACTCCATAGGAAATGGCTCTGGACTGGAGCTAGGTCTGCAGCCAATGGCTTTGTCAGTTATGTCCATTCTCTCACAACCTTCCTCAAACAGGCTCCTCCTTCCAGTCTCAGGTGAGCCATAGACTCAAGAAGCATTTCCTGAGCCACCACGAGCAATCTCCTGATAACTTTTAAATTTCCTCCGTTGCATATGTTATACTCTGAGCTCCAAGAAGCCAGGAACCAGCCCATCTGTCCCCTACCACATACCCACTGCCTTACACAGCATCTGGAATGTACTGTCACTATGTGTTAAATGAGAAATGAATGGGGTAGTGAATGGATAAGTGAAATGGAATTGCGGCAAACTAAGAGAATCTGTGCACATATCAGCTGTGGTCTGCATACTGGATAAATATTTCCCTTACATGTGTGTACCACTGCTTCTCAAATGTGTGGAGATACTTCTAACATTCATGAAATACAAATTTATTTTGAAAGTTATTGAATTGAGAGCAACTTTTGAAATTAGGAAATTTCTCAATTAATGGATGCTAAGAATATAACTATCATATGGAAGTTCCAGTAGTGTTTATTTATTTATTCATTTATTATTTCTGAGACAGTCTCATTTTGTTGCCCTCATTAGAGGGCCGTGATGTCTTAGCTCACAGCAATCTCAAACTGTTGGGCTCAAGTGAGCCTCCTGAATCAGCCTCCTGAGCAGCTGGGACTACAGGCACCAGCTATTTTTTTTTAAAAGACAGAGTTTTGCTTTATCTCAGGCTGGTCTCTAGCTCCTGAGCTCAAGTGGTGCACCTGCCTTGGCCTTCCAGAGTGCTAGGAAATCAGGCGTGAGCCATTGCGCCCAGCATGGTTTGATTTTCAAACAGGATTCTTATCCTAGAAAAAGTTAGAAAATTAGTGAGCTCAAATAAGATGACCAAATTAAATTCGCATACATGTAACATTGGCTGCATTTACAGAAAAGTCATTCAGTAACTATTCTGATAGACTCAATATAACTGAAGAAGCAGGCTCACATTAATTCCTCTCGCTGACTATATATTAATTCCTTTCATTTCCTTTTGATGGCAGTCTCTTAGATACAGCACAATTACATCTTGACTCCCAATAAATGTTACATTCTCTTCACCTTCAACATAAACATACAAACACACAGTAGCAGACACTTAGGTGATCTCACATAAGTTATAACTAAGCATAAACTCCTAAAAACTTCTCTATAAAGCAAGAGGACAAAGCCAGATGACCTTTATAGTATTCTTTTCAGAATTTTTTAAATTTCATAACTTTCTAAGAAACATAGTTGGAAGGTTAATTTTACTGTTACTCAGAGGAAGATATTAATTAAATCACCTATAATACGGTCAATGTAAAAAATAATTTTTTTTTGTGGCAGAGGCTCACTCTATTGCCCCAGGACAGAGGGCCATGGGCTTAGCTGTTTCACAGCAACCTAAAACTCTCGAGTTTAAATAACCCTCCTGCCTCAGCCTCCTAAGTAGCTGGAACTATAGGCACCTGGCACAATGCCCAGCTAATTTTGCTATTTTAAGTGGAGACAGGGTCTTGCTCTTGCTCAGACTGGTCTCAAACCCCTGAACTGAAGTGATCCACCTGCTTTGGCCTCCCACACTCTCTGTTGTAGTAATGAAATTTGTTAGTAGCTTCCTAAAGCAGAAATATCCAGAAAAAAGTGACTGGGTTCTATCACCATGAAAGCAAAAATAAGTAGAGTGCCAGATTACAGAAGTGAGCCACTGCACATAGCCAATGTAAAATTATTTTAAAGCCTATGAAAATAACCACATAGATTATTCATGTCTACTTCTTCTTGCTTTCATGGTGATAGAACCCAGTCACTTTTTAACAATGGACTGTTAGAGTAGAGCAATTGTGAGTGCAAGTTTGGAATCATGCAGACCAAGATGGAAATCTGGGAACCTACTTCTCTGTCACTTATGAGCTATTGTACAAATCACTTATGCGCTCTAGGACTTTCCTCTTCACTATACCTACTCCACAGGCACAGTGCCAGACACGTTGGAAGACTCTCTATAAATAATACCTCCTTACGTTTTTGCCAGATATACTTGGCCTCATCTGCAGTGGGCTTAATTAGAATACCTCACCCACTCAAGCTCTCCATTTCTGAGCTATAGCATGCATCTGCCACGTTAGGGCCTTGAAACAAGCAATGATTATTTTCTTAATTTCCTCATCAATTATAAACAAATGTTTAGTACTTGGACCAAATCCCATTAATTACAAGACTCTTCTCTGAACACTTGGATGAAAAGTGCATGTGCACGTTGCACTCTGTAGCATCGCTTTGTGAATTGTAGGTCTGGTGAACACTGAAAGGAAGGGTCCTTCCCTGGTAGTCTGACATCTTGCAATAAAGAAAATGAGGGGGAAAAAAATCCTTTGGAAGTTTTTACACTTGACCTTAGCCAAAAGGCCAAGAAGCAATGACATTTTTACATAGAAGAATAACGCTTTAATGTATGACCTTATTTGGGAAAAAACTACCATATTCCTATTTTGCTAATTTTAAGAGGTTATATTTAAAATCACATACATAAATATGACACAAGATGTAAGTATACTTTGTCTCTGCTAAGTATGCATAATATTTATAGCAAATTAATTCAGTCATGATTTTGATAATTGAGTTAATGTAAATGGGGACACAGATACACATAGAATTAATCTAAGTGATGAATACTTATATTTTCATATCATAATAGAGTTACTTACTGATCTCTATCTCTTTGCCTTCATCTCTATCTCTGTTCCCCCTCTGTTTCTCTCTGTCACTCACACACACACATATACACACACACACTTCTCATTTCAAGAATTTTCTGTAATAGCCCATAAATCTATATGTACAGAGGGCTGAAAGCTAAAATACTCTAAGAGACAATTGTGCATCCTGGGGATGTTTCCGCAATTGCTCTATTGAGATCCTAAAATTTGAAGCCACTACTGGAGGCCCCAAATTACATAAAAGAATCAAGTAAGAGAAATTCTTTTTTTTGCAGGAGGCTCTGACCAGACTACACCCATGGGAGAGTCAATCTGAATTCTAACTCCAAGGCTAGAAATGGAAAATAATAGAGCAATTTTTCCCCAAAGGAGAAAGCTTTTGATCCCACCACCTGTAAAATTCTATTGCCTCTGTTCTTTGCAGGTTCTGATTTATCCAGACTCCAAAATGCCTGACTTCCAAACGTAGATACGGTAGCCACATTTATCTAATACCTGATGCTCCTCTTTCCTGTGCTCTCTGCGGCTTTCTTTAATGGGTGAAAGTACTTAGGTGAGTCACTAATAGATTCCAACTTTATTTTGAGCCCAAGTCTTCTTAATTTTCTCCCTTTCTAACACATAAGTCTATCTACCACTACCACTTCTGTTGGAGTTTTCTAACATTCTTACTCATTTAATCAATTTCTAGTTATTCCTCCACTGGGATCTTGAGCAAGAAAATAAGCAAAGTGTGTGCATGAATGCACTACATTAGTTAAATGTATTTTGAAAGAGTATTTTAGGGGGTTAAGTGCAACATCTTCATTCTGAAAGGATTCCCATCCTTACAGAAATTCCATACAGAGAGTAGATTGCTAAAGGCAGTTAAGAAATCGTAAAGAAGAAGATGAGGAAAATTAGAGAATTCAAAAATAGGGAAGTTACAAGTTGGACTTGTTATGCTTTTCAGTAAAGAGAAGCTAGTTATTTTTGCCACAATAAGAATATGTCTGCAAAGAGAATAACAGACCCCATGGAGAAAAAAGGGTAACACTACTAGACAAAAGAAATATTTCGAAGGAAAAAAAACATTTTTCCTAATTATCTAATTTGTTTAATAGGTGTGGCTTATCATTAAATCTATCCCACTGGTTATTATACAGCTAGATTTAAATTTTAAATACAAAATATTAATATGTTTAAACACACTAGCTCAATAAAAAGTGAAACTCTTTTTTAAAAATATTGATTTCAGTGAGTGATAGTGTGTTCTAAAAGTTGCTTCACTCTAAACATTAATGAAAGCACACCATGTTTTACAAAGCGCCTACTCTATTACTTTCTGTTCTAAATGCAGTATTTGTGTCCCAAATGATGTACTGCTTGGCTGTATTCTCGATTGATAGGTGCATAATGTACCATATAATTACACATATGACACATTCAATTACACTGAGTTATTTCTTATAGACTGTCTGCAATTTGTGTTACCTAATTGCTCCATTTAAAACCATAACTGTATTTCCATATAAATGTGGTTCTCATCACACAATTTCAAAATAAGTTGCTGGGTAACTCCTGAACACAACAGTAGTGGAAACATATCTAATGTCTATTTCTACATTAAAAGAAAAATGTATACATATAAAATGGGTATATCAAATCTGTGGATCTAAAACTCCGTAATGATCAATTTAAATTAAACAAGGAACTGCTTAAGCATAAGACGCAAGGACCATATCTGCATGCTTGCTACGTGTATGTATAGAATGAAAGCTTTCCATCAAGGTCACTGACCAGAGTTGGCTACACAGACTCTCTATCAAAAAAAGATAGACAGAACAGGATATCACCAACCAATTTGTTTTACCTATACATTGTGAACTCAATAGCAATCCTATTATGCAATACATAGGCAAAGGTAATATAAAGAATTGTAGCTACCACTGCTTTCCTTGTACTATGTTGTCTACATAACTAACATCCTTTAAATGTAAGAATATGTCTACTGACAAATTTTAGTGATGAATCACAAAGTAAGTATTCAAATTCCATATATTTCACAGCATTAAACATCAGGATAGCTCTGATTGACCACTCTTTGAAACTGCAAACTTTTGCCTTTTGGTTAAAAAAAGCTTTTCCATAAGTGGGTTAGGAATATGGTGAGAGGATAGACTCATCTAATTGTCATTTACTCACTCAGGAAACTAATTCATTCAGAAAAGAAAAAAAAAAAAAACTGCTCTCATGGCAGCACTTCTCTAAGGTAGAAGTTCAAGTATACAATGTAATTTTATCCTCCTGAGTGTTGCTTTCTACTCTTACCTAGTCTGGTCTTACACCTACTTTGGATTCCCCATTACTCCACATTGCCCAAATCTCCACCACTGCCCCTCTGCTATGTGACCCAGCTGGCTCCTACATTGTGAATTACATTGGAAATATTATTATTTTATTGGTCTTTTTTCAGAAGCATTTGTTCATATGTAGTAATCACCATGCATTCACTCATTCATTCAACACTTACATATTTCATGATCATTATGTCTTTTTCATCAATGAAAATTTGTATAAATAAGAACCAGAAAGACAGTATCTCATGATTGTTTTATGTAAGAATCAGAAAGGAAAGATAATAACAAGTGTCAAGGATAGGAGGGAAAAGGAATCCTTGTACACTGTTGGTGGGAATGTAAATTATTATAGCCATTATGAAAAAAAGCATAAAAGTTTCTCAAAAATTAAAAATAGAACTACCACCCTTTTGGCTCTCTGAGCACCATCATGGCAGTTGGCAAGAACAAGTGCCTTACGAAAAGCGGCAAAAAGGGAGCCAAGAAGAAAGTGGTTGATCCATTTTCTAAGAAAGATTGGTATGATGTAAAAGCACCTACTATGGTCAATATAAGAAATCTTGGGAAAACACTAGTCACCAGGACTCAAGGAACAAAAATTGCATCTGATGGTCTCAAAGGTCATGTGTTTGAAGTGAGTCTTGCTGATCTGCAGAATGATGAAGTTGTATTTGGAAAATTCAAGCTGATTACTGAAGATATTCAGGGCAAAAGCTGCCTAACTTCCATGGCATGAATCTTACCCATGACAAAATGTGTTCTATGGTTAAAAAATGGCAGACTATGACTGAAGCTCATGTTGATGTTAAGACTACTGATGGTTATTTGCTTCATCTGTTCTGTGTTGGTTTTACTAAAAAATGCAACAATCAGATACGGAAGACCTCTTATGCCCAGCACCAATGGGTTTGCCAAATCCAGAAGAAAATGATGGAAATCATGACCAGAGAGGTGCAGATGAATGACTTGAAAGAAGTTGTCGATAAATTGATTCCAGATAGCATTGGAAAAGACATAGAAAAGGCATGCCAATCTATTTATCCTCTCCATGATGTCTTCGTTAGAAAAGTAAAAATGCTGAAGAAACCCAAGTTTGAGTTGGGAAAACTCATGGAGCTTCATGGTGAAGGTCGTAGTTCTGGAAAAGCTACTGGGGACGAGACAGGTGCTAAAGTTGAACGAGCTGATGGATATGAACCACCGGTCCAAGAATCCGTCTAAAATTCAGGCTTTTAATAAC
>CAUYQS010097743.1:0-27023 GCA_963574585.1 Otolemur crassicaudatus | reverse complement strand
GAAAGATTCACATGTACCCTTGTAAGATGAACCATAAGTGTGGTCCCACCAATCACCTTTCCTCCACCCATCCTCTCCCCTCCCCTCCTCTCCCTCTCCCCTTTCCCCATAATCTTGGACTATAATTGGACTATAGTCCAATTAGTTTGGCCTATAGTCCAAACTATAGTTTCATAGTAGGGCTGAGTACATTGGATACTTTTTCTTCCATTCTTGAGATACTTTGCTAAGAAGAATATGTTCCAGCTCCATCCATGTAAACATGAAGGAGGTAAAGTCTCCATCTTTCTTTAAGGCTGCAAAATATTCCATGGTGTACATATACCACAATTTATTGATCCATTCATGGGTCGATGGGCACTTGGGCTTCTTCCATGACTTAGCAATTATGAATTGGGCTGCAATAAACATTCTGGTACAAATATCTTTATTGTAGTGTGATTTTTGGTCTTCTGGATATATACCAAGTAGAAGAATTGTAGGATCAAATGGCAGGTCTATTTTTAGTTCTCTAAGTGTTCTCTAGACATCTTTCCAAAAGGAATGTATTAGTTTGAATTCCCACCAGCAATGTAGAAGTGTTTCCTTTTCTCCACATCCACACTAGCATCTCTGGTTGTGGGATCTTGTGATATGGGCTAACCTTACTAGAGTTAGATGATATCTCAAAGTAGTTTTGATTTGCCTTCTTTGATGATTAAGGATGATGAACATTTTTTCAAATGTCTGTAGGCCATGCACCTGTCATCTCTGAGATTTCTAATTCCAAAGCAGATGTGAAAACTTTGGCCATTATTTTTTATCCCTTTCTTTCCTCTTTTTCAACTTTCTTAGGGTTATTTTCATTATAATTTCTCTAACTCTTGTTTTTAATCCTTTTTTCCCTCTTTTTTGAGATGAAATCTGGCTTTGTTACCCAGACTGGGGTGCAATCATAGCTCATGGCAACCTCAAACTCCTGGGCTTAAGCGATCCTCCCTTCAGCCTCCCAAGTAGCTGGAAATTTGGGCATGCACAATTCTGCCAGGCTTGTTTTTGTATTTTTGGTAGGGATGGAATCTTACTATCTTGTGCAGGCTGATCTCAAACTCCTGGCCTCAAGTGATTCCAGCTTGGCTTCCCAAAAATGCTGACATGAGCCACTGTGCTCAGTTTTTTTCTCTCTTTATCTCATTTAAAAATGTTTCCTCATCTTTTATCACATCTCGGAGTCAGGTCTCTGTTTAAATGAATTTAAACTTTTTAAACAGTTTAAACCTTTTCTTTTCTTTGTTTGTTTGTTTGTTTCTTTTTTTTTTTTTTGAGACAGAGTCTCACTATGTTGCCCTTGGTAGAGTGTTGTGGCATCACAGCTCACACCAACCTCAAACTCTTGGGCTTAAGTGATTCTCTTGCTTCAGTCTCCCAAGTAGCTGGGATTACAGGCACCCACCACAATGCCTAACTATTTTTTTTGTTATAGGTATCATTGTTGTTTAGTAGGCCCAGGCCACATTCAAACCTGCAAGCCCCAGTTTATGTGGCTGGTGCCCTAGCTGCTGAGCTACAGGTGCTGAGCCTTAAACCTTTTCTAATGCTGGACTGGATTATATTTTTATTACAACTATTAAAAGTTATTTTTAAAAAATTAAAATTATTCATTGTTAAGTACACATCATCCCTAATTACCAGAGAAATGCAGGTCAAAACCACCTTGGGATATCACCTAACCCCAGTGGGAATAGCTCACATCACAAAGTCCCAAAGCTGAAGGTGTGCTGGCAAGGGTGCAGAGATAAGTGGACATTTGTACACCATTGGTGGGATTGCAAACAAGAATAGCCACTTTGGAAAGAAGTAAGGAAAATCCTCAAAGAACTCTAAATAGACCTTCCATTTGATCCCACAAGCCCATTACTAGGTATCTACCCAGTAGAAAAAAAAAAATCATTTTACCATAAGAACATAGGCAATAAAATGTTTGTCACAGTTTAATTCACAATAACAAAGATGTGGGATCAACTCAAGTGCCCTTCAACACATGAATGGATTAATAAGCTGTGGTATATGTATACCATGGAGTACTATTCAGACACAAAAATATGGAGACTTTACATCTTTTGTATTAACCTGGATGGAGTTGAAGAACAATAACAAAGGAAAGACAAAGACAGTGTCTAGGATGAGTACATAGTAGGGCTGAGTACATTGGATACTTTTTCTTCCATTCTTGGGATACTTTGCTAAGAAGAATATTTTCCAGCTCCATCCATGTAAACATGAAGAAGGTATTAACCATTTAAACATATACGTAGAAACCTATTTCCATACTTCTAGATTTTACTGATACTTTAAAGCCAAAACAGATAACTCTTTGAGTATTAGAGAAACTGACTTTATGCACTTTTCTTTTTTCTTTTCTTTTCTGTTTTATTTATTTTGCTTTGCTGTGCTCTTGAGGAAATAGATCTTTCCAAAGGACTCACTTAGATACAATTTATTTATTGATTGCAAAGAGAGCTACAGTAATGTCATTTTTTAACTTACATTAAAACCTATAAGAATCCTGATAAGCCACCTGTCCATTCTACATGGTACAGGTGTAAGGACATTGACTCCTGGCACACTGGGGTTTCCTGTCCCCATGGCTTTGGATCCTGGGCCTTTGCTTAACAGTACATTCTGGTTTTGTATGCATCTGTTGGATAGTTGGTCTCTCTTTCTTGTGCTCTCTTCTTCCCCTTTATATTGTTCTATATTATTGTGTCCTTAAGCTTTTTCTTCAGAGCTCAGGTTGCAGTCCATTATCCAAAGTGCTGCAAGACATTAAGTTACCACTGACCTCCATGTATGTGCTGCCCTACAGACTTACCTTGGATGAGGCATCATACTTGACTTGTAAATTGGCTGAGGTTTAGTAGCTTGTTTTCAATGATGCTGTCTCCCTATTTAGCATGAAGAATGACTCATGAGTGACATTTCTGAACCTTCCTATAAAGACTTTTATTGCAATGTGTTCGGAGATCACAACATGAGTCCTGCAGAAACTGCCTTGTTTATATTGCTAGCCTTGTCCTTTAGGGTGGACTTCCCAGTCCCGTTTTTTTAGTACAGATCCCAGAATCTTGCACCACCTATATGGTTTTAAGAACACTGCCTCTTTTTCAAATTTCTCCACTGAATCGTTGTTGTTTGTTTTGCCCTCCAACAGCTTCTGACAAATTTCATGCTATTCCCTCTTTTATATAAAATAAACTTTTCCACCAAATTTAACTAAATTGCATGTGCTTGGCTGAGTCTATAGAATTTCAAATTGCTAATTGTTTTATATATCTTTCTAAAAACAATTTTTGGGAACAGATGGCTATAACTGCCCAGGATCAGCAGCCAAAACCACTATTCAACCAGCAACAGTCTCTGGCACCTGTGCGAGTTCCTTGTTCTGAGATCCCTGGGAACAGGGTGATAGAGTTAGGAGAATTCCTTTCTTACAGTCTTTGACTATGGTGTTTTCTACAGTAAAATGTATCATTTCTACTTCTATGAAATGAATATGAAATAAAATAGAATAAAATAAAATAAAAACATAGCTACACTGGCCATAGTTGCAGTTAAAAGTAATTTTAACACCATCATGGCCAGTCCCCCTGGGAGAGCTGTCAACATGAATTCTTGAGAAGAACAGGAGGATTTTTGTTGTTGTTTTCCTAATCAGAGAAAATGACCATGGCAAATAAATGTTCATGGGGAATTGCAACCTAGGTTACCCCAGACTTGCTCCGGTTTACTGTGACGTGCTTCCAGCAGAATGAATTAGTTTCTACGTTAGTGAAGATGCAGCAGAATTTCTATAGCCACACCTCTTATCTACACATATTATTGTCATCAGATTCTAGTTTTTACTTGCTCTGTGTAAGAGCCAAACCAAATAAATTCTCCTTATAACAAATGTTTATTGATCCTGTCTTAAAAAATATGATGGCACATTATCTATTAGCATTAAGAGGGCAAGGTGCTATTAACACATTTCTTTGGGGCGTGTATCTTTCACACTGATGCCTTATGTGCTGGGTATCGGCCTTCCTTGTGTGGCATGTTTTAACACTGGCCAGAAGGGTCCTCTTTCAACTCAATAGTGTTCTACTTTGGGGGTTATTATTTTTGTGAATTAGCTTCTAGAGAGAAAAAAATGTGATTGTGATTGAATATGTCAGAAATATTGAAACAACGTGGACTGCACATTTATATCTGTATTTTGCCAGAATGAAGAACACACACAATTGACAGGTGACTGCATTCAGAAGACTTGGAGGGGATTCCTGAAGTGTCTCCTTGCCCCGCCCTAATGCCACCATCCTATCCATTGCTCTGTGGCTCCTTCCTGGCATAACCTATATCACAATAGTCTAGAAATTCCTGTTTTTAAATTCTGTGCCTTTGTCAGTCAAGCAGGGAACATTAGACTTAGCCTGGAGAAATGGTGAGCCCTGGATGAAGGGTGCTGAGAACAAAATGGTTCTTTGTACCTTCATCATGAGGTTGGCTTTGTTTCTCTCCATTCCAAATTATTCGCTGTTCTAGACAGCAGATGGAGTACTCTATTGTTCTTATCTAAACAGGACGCCTGTCATCGTTCTTTGGTTAAAATCACCAAGCCCCCAAATTACACAGTTGTTGAAGGAATTGAAAATAATAGAACTCAGCATCATGGTCAGATTGAGATCATCCGATTATCTCAGTCCCCCCAAAACAGGGATTGATGCACAATATAGGAAGATAATTTTTTCTCTGGGATTGGTATGTGGACACTGAGAGAAAGAAACTTAGTTTTTATTTCTTTGATTGCAATCAAGTGTGGTTGCCTAAAATATATTTACTAACACATAGAGAAGGGTATCTACAACCAGTGAAATAAAGGTAAGATGGAACAATGGATGAAAAGAAAGAAATAAAGCAAATGAAAGAGGATGCATATTATATAGTCATGGCAATAAATCTCTGTGGCTAGTAATAATAGCCACAGCTCTGGGATCCTGTGAGTTCCCTGATTACATTTCTCAGATTCAGGGATACTCCTTCTCTTTTTATTTGTCCTTCCATTAAGTTATTTAGAAGTATTGTTTTGTAAAATTGCATATGGAAAATGTTGATTAATACAGTATACTTTACAATGTGATACTATTTTAAAGTGAGGAATGAGGCAAAAATTCATATTTCACAATTACCATATATCAGGAGCTGTTCCAATGCTTTACACTTATTAGCTTCTTAATCTTCACAATAATCCTACCAAAAATTTAAGACCCAGGTTAAATAAATTGCCTGAGTTCTCAAGGGCAGAGCTTTCATCAGTCTCAAGGCAGTCTGACTTCAAAACTGGGGCTAAACCATGTTTATATCCTGAAATGGAAGGATGAGATCTGTAGCAGCTCTAAAGGTATCATTTATACTGAGGAGGGCTAAAGTTGATTACATACTTGATTACTTACTGTCGATATTGAAATCAGTGCTTTATAATTTGACCATTAAACTATTACCAGAACCCTGTGGTGTTGAGATAATTTGCAAATGAATAAACTGTAAGTCTTCAGTAGTATGAGACATATCCAAGATTCATCCTAGTGAGGAAAGGAAGGCAGGATGTTACCTAACCATCTGAATCTGAGTGAGGCTGCATCTTCACAATTTGAATAGTGCTAAACTTGTGAGAGGCACTTTAGGTCATGGGTTTTTTTCAACAAATGTTAAAAAAAAAAAAAAGAAAGAAATGACAACTGAGTTGGGGCTTGAAGTATGAAAGAAATTGACCAGGCAAAGAAATAAGAAAGCAGATACTCAAGACAGATTGAAATGGCTGGAACAAAGCAAAGTGAGAAAGTTCAAGACAATTGAGTTGTTCACTGTCAATGGATTTTAGAAAGTGTGAAGTGAAGTGATTGTGATGAAGTTAGAAAAACAGTCTGGGTTCAGGCTGTTGAGAACTTTGTTTGCTTAGATGATTCACACGCAGCAGGCAGTGGAGAGTCATCATAGATTTTTGTACAAGGGAGTAGTGTGATCAGTTTGCAAACACTTGCTGAACATCCATCATGTATAAAATGTTGCTCAAACGCTGTAGGAGTCAAGAAAGTAAAAGTCTATTCTGATATTATCGAGCAGACTATAGTCACATAAATACACACGACAGAGTGAAATTAGTTTTATGAGAGTGTACGAGCCAAGCTGTAGAGACTTATGTAGAGTGCTCTTGATATGAACCTTAGAATAAATTGGGATAGAGGGACAATTGTCAGAAAATGAGATGCTTTTTAAATAAAATAATGTAATCAGAAATACATTAGGATAATCAGAAAGTAAGCTATTTGCTTTTGAGTTTTAAAATTGTTTTCATAATTATCCCATTTCTGAGTGTGTGTCATGTCAAATTATTTTGATAAATGCTGGTTGATAACACTGTGGAATAAATAAAGAAATAACAAGATGAAATTTAGAAGAAGCATTATATTCATCAGTTATCATTCTCTATGTCAATATATACTTTAAAAAAATAGGAAATTGAAATAAAGTGCCTTGGACATTATTTCATTGCTGGATGTCTAATTGTCATTGAAACCATGTAACGTGCTTGAATGGATACATGGTATCATCTCAATAAGTATTTGTGGATTAAAAAGAGTTGATATATCTTTTTTTTTCTAAAAATGTCACTGCAATTGTTCATGCACATGCCGTCATAAACGTTTACTATAAATATTTAAATTTATTTTTCTTTCTCTCATTCTGTACTCATAGTTGATTGCTTTTCAGCTAATAAGTGAAAGGTCACCACTTAGAAGCAGAGAAAAATGAAATTGGTGACTCATAAACACATTTATTTAAATGGAATCAGGGCAGCAAAATCTAATTCCATATATAGTACTGTGAATTATTCATGCTTTTTATAGAAGTGGGCCACAAGCATTTGATGACATTTTGTAAATTCTAACATTTTTATTATGCTGAGTCCTTTTGCACTACAGATTTACAGTAACTTTACAGGTGTCTTAAAACCATAAATACTAAGACATTCCTCCCCCCTCCCAGTACACATTGTTTTAATAACAATTGTATATTCAAATAGCCTAATTAGTTGACACATCTTTGAATTACTTAGAAAACCAAATAGTTGAGTTATTTTTGGTTATTGGCTTAGTAGGAACAAACAGTGATTATTGAGACAAAAGTGCTAAGAGAAAATGGAGCAGAGCTGACTTATTTATAAGATTGTTGATTTATAGTCAGACTGAGCTAGAATTGTTAGTGTTACTAAAAGCAATGTCAAGGAAATTGCTCAGTGGCTCTTAATTATATAATTGATCTTATTTTCCTAATATATATTGTTATTTTCTATATATACCTATTAATTTTATGTGGAAAGAGGAATCAAATAAAAGAAAAACAAAGTCCTTATAACTTAAGTATTCAAAAGAAAGCCTTTGTTTATACAGATCTGATTTAAATATTCATCCTCGTGATTCTATTTCCATAACATTTATTTTCTGGTGACCTTCACTCTTTTCATCATCAATGATAAAACTTGGAAGAGGAAAGACACAAAATGGAATGTCATGCTCCCTATTGGCGAATAGAAAGTAGAACAAATAAGCATTTGAATGTAAAATGTCCATGTGTTAATATATCCATGCAATAATAATGACCAATGTATAATATATTAGTTTTACTAGTTTAATAATGGGAAGGATTTAACTTTAATTAGGAAATTTGAAATTTAACATTTTCTCCTTCAGTAAATCTAACTTTTCTTTGCAGTTGAACTGATAATCAATATATGTATTTTTAGTTTCCTACTAATTGTAACTAGATGTAATTCTTTAATATATAAATATTATTTTGTCCTTTTGCATTTTATAAGGACTTTTGTTTAGGAAAGGAGCATAGAACCTGAAATTTTGATTCATGAATTCTTGTTTCTATCACAGACCCAACTCCTCTGGTCCTCAAATATTGAATCTATGAAAAGCAAGCATAATTGCCATGTTCACGTGGTGACTGTGAATTAGCAGATAGAAAATCATTTTTAAAAACATTTTTATAAGTTATGCAAATCCAAGGTGTTAAGAGATTGTTGTATAAAAATGAAAGATTGGTCTACTACACTACAGAAATGATAAATTTTGATGTAAGTTTTATGTAAATGATCTTTAGATGCTTAGCAGGCAAAGGCCTAATCTCTTTGACCCATTAATACTCTCCTTCATGCCAGCTTAAAATAAATTTAATAAGGCTTATGAATTTTTAAAAAAAGTTAGTTTGACTTTGCCTTACCTTGCTTTCTTGAGCTTTAACGTTGTCACTCTACACGCCTTTATAGAGCAGAGCCAATTGAAGTTATTTTGAAATAATCAGGATATAGAGCATATTTTCTAAGAAGTGGCAGTATCGGCAGCTCTCTTTTCAATAGTTTAAGCTACTTGTTACAGAAAAAAATAGTCTTATTGAGCTAAAAAGGAAGCCCTCTGAATTCAAACAGAAAGTCCAGTGAATAAAGCTTTATGGTATTAAAAAACAAAAGAAAAAGAGTGGAGGATAATGAACGAGTCTTATTTGGGAATTATTTTAAAATAATTTTAGCTACATACTCCTTTCCATGGAGGTTGTACTAGTTTACAGTCCCACCAACAATGTATGAGTTTTCCTTGCCGTCCACATCCACAGCAACATCTATTGTTTGGGATTTTATGATGCAACCCATTCTCACCAGGGTTAGGTGCTATCTCAGTGGATTTTGATTTGCATTTCCCTGATGATTAGAGATTACTCGGTAATTACCCAAAGGAAAAAAATAGACATTTTATCATAGTGATGCTTGCACTTTAATGTTTACGGCACAGCAATTCACAATCACAGAGATGTGGAAACTCAGGTGCCTTTCAATATATGAATGGATAAATAAATCATCATATGTGTATGTGTATACCATGGACTGTTATTCAGCCATAAAAAATGGACATCTAATATCTTTATAATAACCTGGTTGGAATTGGAGACCATTTGCCTAAGTGAAGTACATCAGGAATGCAAAAATAAGCATCGTATATCTCAATAATAAATTGGAAATAGTTGATCAACACCTATATGCTAGTGTGGAAGCAAAACTCAATAAAATTCAAGTAGGGAGAGAGGAAGAAGCATATGGGTAAGTTCCCACCCAATGGGTACCTTGCACCAGTATATTGTACACTTTATGGGTGAAGGACACACCTATAACTCTGATGTTAACCTTACAAAAGTAAACAATGTAACCAAACATATGTACCCCCATAATAATCTGAAATAAAACCAAATAAATAATTGTACCTATAAATGAAGTATTTTTATATTGTGACATCTTTTTCCATGAATGCCCCAAATGGTGAAGTGATTCAAAAGCAATTGAATATACTTATAGAATTAGGATTGTTGATGAGTTTTCTTGCAGATTTAATTAATAATCCAAAATGTCAATATTTAAAGACAAAATTTCAAAAGTGTAAAATGGTGCTAAGAAGTCCAAATTCTCAGATGGCTTTCTAAGCACATGTTTTTTGTTATCAGGCTATGGCACTAGTCTGCAAAAATCTTCAATAAAATATTAGCAAAGCAACTTCAACAGCCCATTAAAAGGATAATTCTCCATGATAAAGTGGGTGTCATCTTAGAGGTGCAAGGTTGGTTGTATATAGGTAAATCAATAAACATAATGCATGACATAATCAGAGTTAAAAACGAAAGTCATGTGATTATCTCAGTAGATGTAGAAAATGCACTGGATGAAATCCAGCATCTTTTTTTTTTTCCATAAAACCTGCAGCAAACTAGGCATAGAAGGAACATACTTCAAAATTATGAAAGCCTTTTATGATAAATCCATAGCCAACATCACACTGAATAACAAAAAGTTAAAATCATTCTTCCTAAGAAATGGAACAAGACAAGGGTGTCCACTGTCACCACTTTAATTCAGCATAGTGCTGAAAGTCTAGCCACACCAATCAAGAAAGAGAAAAACAAAGGGTATTCAAACCTGGAAAGAGGACATCAAACTATCCTTGTTTTGCTATGATAGAATCTTTTATCAGGAAAATTTTAAAAATGCCCCCAAAAGACTTCTCAAATTGGTAACTAAAGGAAAACTTCTTCTAAATTTTGGCTTAGGCCAAGAATTTTTATGACTAAGATCCAAAAAGCAAATACAGTAACAAAAATAAATATATGGTACTGATTAAATTTAAAAGCTTCTGTACAGGAAAGGAAATAATCAGCAGAGTGAATAGACAACCTACAGAACGGAAGAAAATATTTGCAAGTATACATCCAATAAAGGGTTAAAATTCAGAATCTACAAATATCTCAAACAAATCAGCAAGGAAGCAACCAAACAAACCCATTAAAAAATGGAAAGAAAACATGAACAGAAGCTTTCAAAAGAAGATAGCTTTTTCATATGCTTGTTGGCTTTTCAAATGGCCAACAAACATATGAAAGAATGCTTATCACTCATCTTCAGGAAAATGCTAATGAAATCCACAATTTGGTAAATACCAATTTACCCTTATCAGAATGGCCACAACTAAAAAGTTAAAAAGCAAGAGATGCTGGTGTGTATGCAGAGAGAAAGAAATGCTCTTGTACTATTGGTGAGAATGAAAATTAGTACAACATCTACGGAAAACAGTATGAAGGCTTCTCAAAGAATTGAATGTAGACCTACCTTTTGATCTAGCAATCTCACTACTAGGTATTTGCCCAAAGGAAAAAAAGTCACTTAATCAAAAAGACACCTGCATTATCATGTTTATTGCAGCACATTTCACAATTGCAAAGATGTGGAATGTCAGAGCCAAGATGCCAGGCTGTGGGCCCATTAAACTCTCAGGACACTGAATGCTATGCTATACATTTTAACTCTTGGTAGGTCTCATTCAGGTCTTGGGTGCCAAAGTATTGTAGAAGTCAGTCAATACTAGTAGGAGCAAGCATCTCAGCAGCAATCTCTCAGCTGCAGTCTGTCAGTCTTAGTCCCCCTGCAGTACCAGTGATACACCATAGGTGTGGAGACTGCTATGCAATAATGTCAGTGTCCTCATTTCATGCTCTTACGTGCTCTTGTGCTCTTTAATGAAAGACCAATGATGTGAAATCCCTTCCCCATTCCCTTATTTCCAAAGTATTTCTCACAGGTGCCTCCTATAGTGGAAGCCCGGTGTACCCATCAATTCATGAGTGGATTAAGAAAATATGAGAACTCCCCCCACCATGGAGTATTACCCAACTATAAAAAGGAATGAAATGATGTATTTTGCAGAAAGTAGGATTGGACTGGAGGTGATCATCCTAAACAAAGCATCTCAGGAATGAAAAACCAAACACCAGGCTTAGCACCCATAGCACAATAGTTACGGCACCACCCTCATACACTGAGGCTGGCAGGTTCGAACCCAGCCTGGGCCAGCTAAACAACAATGACAAATGCAACAAAAAATAGCTGGGCGTTGTCACGGGTACCTGTAATCCCAGCTACTTGTGAGGCTGAGACAAGAGAATCGGTTAAGCCGAAAAGGTGGAGGTTGCTATGATGCCACAGTACTCTACGGAGGGCAATGTAGTGAGACTCTCAAAAAAAAAAAAAAAAAAAGAAAAAAGAAAAAAACAAACACCATATATATTCCCTAATAATTGGGAACTAATCAAACACCATATATGTTCTCTAATAATTGGGAACTAATCAATGGGCACACATGAGTACAAGAGATATATAAAATCTTGATATGGAAATCAAGAAGTGGAGGGGGGAAAATGGAAGGTGTAAAAATTATCTTTTCAGTACAATGAATACTTATTGGGTTATGGAAACACTGATAGCCCTGACTTAAACACTACAAAATCTAACCATGTAACACAGACATTTGTACCTTGATGTTTTGAAATAAATAAGTATAAAGCAAATGAAATACTATAAAAAATTAATAAACTTTGATAAATGGCACGATTGAAATATGAGCTGTAGACACCCAGATGAACAATCAATAAACTCTCCAAACATAAGAGGCCTATTTTTCTGTTTTATATATGTATTAATTTCTTGAAATGAATTTTGAAATTAAACAGTAACAGAAGATGTGCAATACAATCTTTTAAAATACTGTTGTAACATGATTAAATGTATTTGTTATCACTTCCACTTGTTTGTAGTAAATTCATCTTACAAATTAAGTTCTCATGAATGTACTTTTCTAATTTAGTGGCAGTTAGAAGCTTTTTGCATTTCAGGAAGGTTAAAGGTTATGAAGAAAGTGATAATTATTCCAAAAGAGAAAGCAAGATCGGTCTAATTGCATGATATAATTAGATATTTGGGGCTAGGAGAACACAGGACTGTAGAGAAAATCAAGAGATAGCTGTTTGGCTTGGTATAGTAAGTGAGGTGCCTGCACAAGAAACACACAGGTACAATCAAATCATATCTTTGGTTCAATTCTATTAAATTTAAATTGTCATCATTTAAAATATTTAACATTTTAAAATATTTATTGAGAACTTATCTATGTACATTTATTGTGGAATTGTTTAATAATTATATAGTTATTAAATAATTTTTATATTTATTATCTTTACGCATAATTTTTTATCTTTATGCTAAGCATACTACTAATAGTACAGGCTCCCAGTCAAGCTCTCTGGGTTGGAATCCAAGTTCTATACCCTACTAATGCTCTCTACTTCTGTTTCCTCAATTTAGTACCTTTCTTGGGCATTTTGGTAATTTTTAATGATTGTAGGAAATAAAAAATATACAAAAATATATGCATGGAAGCAAAAAATACTAGATAATTATTAGTCATGAGACTACCTTTTAGGAGAGATACAGGGTTTTCTGGAATTTGGAAAGTGAGCTTTTGTTTCTGTGAAGATACATCAGGAAAGACTGCAGGAGGTGGCATTTGAGTTGTGCCTGGAAAATAATTAGCATTCTATCATGTACAGATAGGCCGGAGGGTGGCAAGCAAGATTCCAGAGGAGGGTGGCAAGTCAGATCACAAAGAAGAGTGGAAGACAAAGGCTTCTTTAGAACAGTCCAGTGAACTCCTTTTTCTGGAGTGATGATATCTGACTTGATGAAGTATGAGTTTTATTTATTCATTAATTAATCTATTGAACGAATTTTTTTTGCCACTTCTGTGTAAGCTAGGATGAAAGGGAAGCTAGGAAGCAAGGGAATCAGGAAAATAAATTAGGATGGATAGATGGTTTGGATACAGCATTGTGAGTTGTCTTCAGTGCCTGGGAATTTAGTGTTATTTATTCTCTAAGTGAAGGATAATTGTAACTCACATCAAGGATAAGAATATTAAACAGGAGCATAATGGGAAAGAGTTGCTTAAGAGATATTTAATTGCACAGAAGTTGCCATCCGATGAGGACGCAGCAAGAGACTATTCTAGCCAAGGAGATTCATGTGCATTCTTATTCTCATGGTGTGTGTGTACCAGGTTAGAATGGGTACATTAAAATAAAAGATGGTTGATTAAATATTTAAAAGTATTTCATACAAAGATCACAATCAATAGCTAATATGAGTGTTTACCATATATAGCACTCATTATCTCACAGAAATCCTTTTTGTAGAAAGGATTTCCTAAGAAGAAAATCTCATAGTGAGCTCACTACCTACAGGTGGATTTACAAAACCTTGCAGAAACATGACTCAAGGAAGACAGGTTAGCTAAATACCCATAGCCCTCCAAAGGCTCTAATTATAACATAGTACTAAGCACACTTAGAACGTCAGCAAATGCTACTCCATAGCATGATCTTTATGCAGTCATAAAGGCATTCGCCTTCTGGCAAAAAGGGCTCATGTGAAATATATTTTTCACACAAACCAATACCATTCTTATCCCAGAAGAAACTGCAATTATTTTCAATTGTTCAGGGGGATGGAATTATAACTATATGCATCATAGCATAAAAAGATTTGATTTAGAATATTGTAGAAGATCAGATTAACTGCAGAGATATAAAAATCTACTTTTTATATGAAATGAATAAAATGGCTGAAAAGATTCTTTTGAAACTACAAATGCTTAACCACGATTGTGTTTAAATAGTATGTTTTCTAGGGTTTTTTAAAAAGCGTCAGTTTCATGTTAAGAAACGGTTCTAAACTCTCCAATTTTTCCCCCCAAAGCTGATGTGCTAAGAGGACAACTGAGGCCCATTGAGTTCCACGGGGCTATAAAATGCACCTTTCGGAAAAAGCTGAGTATTACTCCTGAAGTATAAAGGATCTGCTAAGGGGAAAGATTAGTGAGACAATAAAAAGAAGAAAAGACAAGTTATAAATACAAAATGGCAAAAGAAGAAATAAACGTCAACCTATAAAAAATACTCTCCCTCAAGCGACAATGTATTTTCAAATATATTCTACAAAACAACACATCTACTTGTTTTTCCCTTTATAAATGATGGTGAAACAGGGAGAGTGGTTTAGGAACGCACAGATTTAACAAGTCCTTGGCAACCATATATAAAAATGCACTGTTTTGTTTCCAAAAAATAAAAAAGCTTATTTTGAATTTTGATTCACAGTTTACGAGAACATGAAAGATTTTCGTCTGGTTAATATGAAAAAAGAAGACACAATCATTTGTCCTACATTCACCTCTTGCATGAAATTTAGTTCTTGGTGGAACTAAAGAAAATTACTCAGACACATATGTAAAAGCAAGAAATAAATCACCAAAACTATATTTAAGGCATTTAAACGCAGAGGGTCTGCATTTCTTATTTACTATTGCCTGATAAAAGTTGCTTTAAACTTATTTATTCAGATTGGGAGAAATTGAATAAAATACTAAGATTTATTAGAGACACAATGTTCTACAATAAGAAAAGTAGTTCTACAAAAGTACATGCAGTTTGCTAGTAAGATGCTGTACAGAGAGTCATTGGAAACAAGGATTATATAGGTTTTAATTGTCCTCCTAAGACAATTGAAGTACTAAAACAATGGTCCACAATTGATATCAGACAGTGCTGAAAAAAGAATGTGTGTACTCCATTCTATTGGTTGAGTTCAACAAGTGAAAATTTTTGATTACAAATGTAATGACCTAACTTACTAACAAACTCACAGATGATTATTTAAACAGGAGCACATTCATCAGTAAAGATAATTTAGATTGCTAAAGCAAAACTCTAGTGTCTTATGCAATTATCATCATGATGTTGATCAAGTCTTTGCACAGGATATAGCTTTTATTTACCCCTTGTCTATTTTTATTAAAGAGCATTTGATACCTTGTTGCAAACACGGGACCATATTCCTTTTACTACTCCCTCCAGTTCCGGTTGTAATTTAAAACCAACGTGACGTAATTGGTGGATGTGTATATCTATCATGCCTTGTTCCAGAGAAATAATATGGTGGGATTATTTTTCCTAAACCATTCGATCAAATGAATGAAGGCAGTGTAGGGAAAGGCAATCCTAACTACTTTGTGATTCTGGCCTGAGGTTCTGAGATCTCTGAAAAATTAAAAGATAAATCTCATTACACTCTTTCATCAGCAAATTGCAAACTTCACTCAATTAGCTAAAACAGATAAATTGTTGTATCTGACAGTGGTCAGTAGGGCGAGACGAAAGGAATCACATGTCTATAGTTTGGTTTTTTTTTCTCTCTTGCTCTGGACATCCTCTCTTTTTTCTCATTTGTGTCATCTCTTCATTTACAGAGTATTTATCAATGCTTGGTAAAGTACACTAAGCATGTTTATAACAGGAAACCCGATGATTTCACGATAGACTCTGTAAATAAGCCCCACCATTCATATATGTTTTTTTATTTACATTTTTGGAGTCATTCTTTATAGTTTAGGTTAAACATCAAACTTATTTCAGGCAAGTTGTACGTGAATGCTTTTCACTACTGGTGCTCCAAACTTGCCTCTGTTTAATGAAAAAGTAGGCAATGGTAATACTCAGGAAACACATGAATTTCTTTTTAGAATTAGAAATCTAATCTATTTATAAAAGATAAGGATAATGATGATGATCAAGGTTATTTATAAACAGCTAACATATCACACCATGCTGTACATTTCATACCGTCTCTCTCTTCCTAGATCAAGTATTTTCAAGTTAGAGCTGGGAGGCAGTGTAATGGCCGGGACGTCTGTAGTATTTAGAGGCAGCATGGCCAGGTTGATATCATGATAAGTCAGGTACTGTCTGCTGTAGGCCTTGTCTGAATGTCTCTGAGCCTTTGCTTCCTATCTGTAAATTGAGGATTGAGGATAATAGAACTTACCTTAAAGAGCCGTTGCTAGGGAGCGAGATGGGAATGTATTCAGGGCTGCGTTACAATTTATTATGCATTGCATCAATGGTAGCTTAAATTATATTTATTAAATTTATTAATGG
Organism: Otolemur crassicaudatus; assembly: GCA_963574585.1. NCBI lineage: Eukaryota > Metazoa > Chordata > Mammalia > Primates > Galagidae > Otolemur > Otolemur crassicaudatus. The sequence continues at coordinate 10,580 of CAUYQS010097743.1, read as the reverse complement.
ATATAATGAAACTAAACTGGAGAGTGGAGAACTATGGTTTATTCAACCTGTGTTTAATTTTTTCGCTCCTTTCCGTCATTACCTGTAACAAATCTATCAACAAAGTTCTATTCGTTAGAGATAAAAGATACATTTGATTCCATTTTCACCTTAATATCTTTCCTATCTGTCACTCCACATTCTCCACTTACGTTTAAGCGAAAATCACCTTTTTAAATGGAATATTGCAAAGTCTTCTGAATAATCTCTTTATCTTTACTCTTGGTCCCCAAACTTATTCTTTCTTCAGAGACCAAAGTAATCTCTTTGAAGGATAAAATAGGACATTTTATTCCCTGCTTAAAACCATTCAATGGTTTTTCTTTCTTCTTAGAAGGAAATCTAAGCTCTCATAGTGGCCTCTGCCTTCCTCTCCGGCATCAATTCATGTGCTCTCGTCCTCTTCCAATGTCTCTCAGTTACACTGTGTGTTTATGTTGTGTGTGTGTGTGTGAGGGGTATTGGAATGAGCCCTGGTATGTTCCTAAATTGACAATCCAAGAACAGTCTAATTACACTAAGTGAAACAGGCCAGGGGCAGAAATACAAATGGTATCATCTCACTTACTCCATATGTATGGGAAATATATAATAAAACAGTCAGATTCATAGGAGCAGAAAGCAGTATAGGTGAGAGAAATGGGGAGATGTAGGTCAAAGGATACGATGTTTCAGTTAGACAGAAAGAATAAATGCCAAGTATTGGAAGGGACAGGTATATTAATTAGCTTAATTTCAATCACTCCACATTGTGTATAGAGATACTATAGCATCTAGCATCACTTGTGCCTTGTAAATATATGAAATTATAATTTGATGATATTCAATACTCTAAAATTTAAAAAAAAGATAAGAGTTTGCATATATTTCAGTGTTCAGGAAACCTCCCATCTCACAAGAAAACCTACATTTTGAGCTGAGTAATGGAGGGTTATGGTTTTGCCCTCCGTCGATGACCCAGCCTTCACGTAATCTGAATTGGTGGCTGTGGTTGTGTCTATTTGCTTCAGAAAACAGATGAGCACAAATCTTATCTGACTAGAGAGGCATTCTACTTCCCCACGGAGGACACCCTGGTGATTGCGGAGGACACCGCATAAAAATGGGTAAATTTGCCTACAATATTCAATGTTCATTTGTTCAAGTTTCTATCTTTTCTCTCAAGAAAAGTAGAGAATATTTCTGGGAATCTTGAACTGGTACATTAATGCAAGGAAGTCCTGACGCTTTGTAAAAATAATTGATGGAAAGTTTGAAAATCAAAATCTTTTAATTGTAAGTTGGGAGGCACAGCTCATACCAAAAAATCTTCATAAAGCAGAGTATATGGAACAGTTACCTGTGACTTGAAAAGGCAACAGAAATATTTTTCTAATATTCAGTGAGTTTTTAAATATTTTACTACTTAGAAAATGTTATCTGAAATATGCTGAGATGACTGAAAAAAAGAAAATTACAAAAGCCAGGATGTAACAACATAATGAATAAGGCTAAGCTGAATTTATAACATTTGAACAAATAATATATATTTCAAGCTTATGTGTTCTTTTGTTTCTAAAACCCCTTAAGTTCCTCATAGCAGAGCTATAATAAGCCATACATGATGACACCAGTTGAAAAATAAATGAACAAATAATTTAAAGAAAAAACAAAGTTCTTGAAGATAGTAATTTCCTAGATGGCCTAAAAACAGTAGTTAATACGAACAATACATTTTAATACCAAGATATATCTTTTATTAACTCATAATTATGTATAAGAAATGGCACCAAATGTTTTAAAAATATTCAGTCATTCATTCATTCACTGCAAAATGTTTTTTGAACCTTTGGTAAGTATTGAATCAATTTCTTAGTTACTAGGAGATAAGTATTAATCTTTCAAAATCTTTCAAAATGTTTGAAAGATTGCTAAGTATTGGTAAGTATTGGAATCAATCTCCTAGTTACTAAGAGATAAGTATTAATTTGCCAATATTTGTTATTTAAGAATGTTAGCTCAATAGCCCGGTATTGTGGCAGGTACCTGTAGTCCTAGCTACTTGGGAGGCTGAGGCAAGAGAATTGCCTAAGCCCAAGAGTTGGAAGTTTCTGTGAGCTGTGTGACACCACGGCACTCTACCCAGGGCGATAGAGTGAGACCTCTTTCTCTACCAAAAAAAGGGGAGAAGAATGTAGCTCAAAAGAAAATAAAATCAAGCTATACCAGTACTAAGTTCTCCATAACCAACTGCCTCATTGCTTGTTTCTTCCCTGTGAATTAACATTTTTTCAATTCCGAACATGTCTTTCCAGGTCTTTTCCTGTGATCTTTCCCCCCTACGTCCTTTGAGGTTATTCATATGTATTTTTGCCTTATTTTCTACCAATATCATTATTACAGTGATTTATAAACGTTTGCCAACTTTGCCTTCCTGTATTAATGTTTTTATAATGCTGATGCAATTTGCTTTATAGTTAAAGTACATCTCGTTTAAGCAGCATGGAGATGAGTTTTGCTTCTTCTTACTGTCTATTAATTTCCAAGCCATGCTGCAACAAATACCAGAAACTGGGTGGTCAAAACAATAGAAATTTATTTTTTTCATAATTTTGGAGGCAGAAACCCTAAAATCAGATGCCAGCTCCTTTAGTTCCTTCTGAGCCCTCCCTTTGGCTTGTGGACAGCTGCATTCTTCCTGTCCCTTCACAGGGCCTTTTCCCTGTGTGGGCACTTTCCTGTATTCTAATGCCTCTGCTTACAAGGACAACACTTACATTGGCTTAGGGCCCACTTTTCAAGACGTATTCTAATTTAATTATGTCTTTTAAAACATCATCTCTAAATACAGTAACATTCTGAAGTACCGGGTGTTAGGAATTTTGTACGTGAATTTCTGGGGAGACACAATAGAGGCCAGCAATAGTCTAGTAATTTTTGCTTTTAAATAGAAATGCTTAGTTTATTTACATGTAACGTAAGTTTTAATATGTTTGGATTTAGGCCTGCTGTTTCTGTCATTGTCTTTTTTATTTGCCCCACCTGTGATTTTTTTTTCCCTCATTCTATTATTTATTTATTTATTTGCATGCTTTTGGTTTAATTCAATACCATACAATGCTTTACTTTGATTCCTTTATCGGCATTTAAGCCCTACCTGCTCGCATTTTTCCATATGTATGGTTGCTTTAGAGATTACTGGATGCATTCTCTACTGAAGCACAGTCTATTTTAGAGTTATTCTTGTGCCAATTCATCTAAAATAAAGAAATTTCCAATAGTAAGTAGCATTTCTCCTATGGTTTGTGCTATTATTTACATATCATGTATTTAATCTACATATGCCAGTCCCAAATTGTTATAACTTTTTACTTAGTCATATTTTTAGAATTTATTAAAGAAGAAGAAATCAATATGTGTTCTGTGGTTCAGTTTCCTCCTTTCGGTGTCATTTTCCCTCATCCTGAAAATTTTTCATTAGTGTATCTTACGCTGCAGGGATTGATTCTGCTATGAGTTCACTGGGATTCTTCTGTCAATTTATGTTTTTCAGCCAGTATTTTAAAATTATGTTTTCCAATCTATCCTCACTCCTCTATGCTTTTAAGTTTCAAAACACAAATAAGATAAAATGATTGAAGTTGTCCCATACTTCATAGTTTTGTTTTCGATTTTTCTCATGTTGTATAGATTTACTAATTTATCTTGATCTATATGCTTAGCTTGATCTTCGGAGTTAGCAAAATTTTTGACCTATTTTACTGATTTTTTTTGTTCCTTTTCTATGTCCTGACATGTCCAATTCTGTTAACATCCCTTGGAATTTTTTATTTAGACATTTTATTATTAATTTCAAATACCAGTGATGCACTTTGATATTTTACAGATCATTTTCATTATTACTTTTAATTTCACTAAAACATATTTCTGTTATAGATCATATGTTAGTTTTTTCACCTCGACATTTGATATTGAACATGGCACCATTGCTTAAATATTTTTATTGATTTACTTAACGGTGATTCTGAAAAATAACAAGGTGTAGGACTGTCAGGTGGGTTCATTTTTGATGAAAGGAAGGGAAAGTTAAATTGGACTTAAATAATTAGAAGTAAAATATTTTCTGGAATAAGTATATTTTTATTTTTGTTTTTATTTTTAGCTGGCTCAGGCTGGGTTTGAACTGGCCACCCTTGGTGTATGAGGCTTGGCACCCTGACCACTGTGCTATGGGAGCTGAGCCAGGAATAAGTATATTAATACAAATCTTATTAAAATTTTAAATCTAATTACAATACTTTTAGTAGTCATTGTTCAATATAGATAATTTAACTTTAAAGTTTATTATTTTTTGACATATAGTAACAATATTAAAGTATAAAATTCAGTAAAATATATTAATACCTGTCAAATATTGATCAGCTTTCAAGGTTATGTTGGGTTCTCAAGAATAGGCAGCTGGTTTTCTGCATGGGATGTACTTCCCTTAGTGAGACATGGAATGTGGGCTCATACTTAATATTTTCCTAACCAAGTAACTAAATTGCTGAATGTAAGCAAGTTCATTGTTATCACAGGCAAACAGTTTGTTAGGTCATTGTCCCATGATTTTTTTTTACTAGCTAAGTAATTATAACAGTGGTAAACATGACATACACATTTTAAAACTAGAGCATGAGGTATGGCTTCTATATGAATATAGAAAATGTTATGAATTTGAAAATCAGATGAAATATGCGACATACATTTAATAAAGGTGTGATTTTTAATAGTTCGACAACTATTAGAACAATACATATTATTTTTTAAAAATAAAAAGATGAATGAGGAAATTTAAATTAAAATGAATACTATACATCTAAGTGTATGGAGAATTGTTTTTAAATATGTTATACTTTTAATAAACTGAAAGGCAGTAAGTGTGATTTCACTTAAGCTAGTGGCACACATTGCAAATACGTTAATCAAACTAGTCGCTATAGTACTAAGATTATTAAGGTTTAAAATTTAAAACTCTGAAAATTCTTACATATGAAAGAATACTGTCTTCTTTACCTTCTCCCTTACTTTTTGGTATATGTTACCACAAAATTACAGCATTTGACATGGGAAAGTAAACTTAAAAATTATCAGTTTAGCTTATTCTTTTTGGAAATGAAGAAACAGCTCAAGGATGTTCTGAAACTTGCCCGTGGTCGTAGGTAGGAAGTGGTAGATGTGAAGTCTCTTCAGAGCTCTTTCCATTCTAACACATCTTTGAGATTTCATTTAACGTTTAAAAGATGCTTATTGCCTTATGTTAGTCATGCATGCTATTCTAAAATGTTCCATCAAAATGCCTGTAGTAGTTGTGTACAGAGAAAGACATTACTCTGTGGTGTTCCTCTAGAATCTGTAACAGCAGGGTAGTTAAAATAAATAAATTGAAGCTTCCTCCTAAGCTTAGGAGAAGACCTTTATGAGTTATGTGTATATGAACATGTATTTTTTGGGGGGAGAGGAACAGTTATTATTCGTATCTACAAAGGAGAAATGGAACTTGGATTATTTTCCATACTGGGTTAAAATGATAGATCTTAAATATTGCTTTTACATTTTATACCATTTGCTCTTAAATACGAGAATATTGTATTCATCATGAGCTAATTTTAGAAAGAAAATATGGTTTTTATGCCTGCCGTTTGATGGAATGAGGATTTGCATCTCTCTAAAAGTAGCGAATGTGAAGAGAAAAAAATAAATGCAGCTGCCGTCTGAAGATTCTAAGATGGCCCCAGTGATCTCGACTGCCAGCTATTCTTTTCCTTTGTGCACCTGCCTCTATGGAATGTGCAATGAATTTACTAATTTCTGAAAAGGGAATACAGCAAGAGTGATGGAACAGCACTTCCAAGAACAGGCCAGAAAGACTGTGAGACTTTGGCCTCTACTGCAGTGGGTAAGCTAGCTCTCTCTCGCTCTCTAACATCCCCAGCTGCTATGTATTGAGGTCAATCAAGCAGCTTATGGAGGGGCCTATGTGGTGAGGAACCAAGTCCTACCATGTCAGGGCTAGTCTGCAGGTGGATAATATTCTTGTCCCAAGCTCATCCATGTGCCTGAGCTTGGAAGAAGAGGATTATCCCCCTGCAGACTAACCCTGACATGCCTGCAGTCTGCCTCATAGCTTAACCAAAACTCAGAAGGAATTCTGAGCCAGCTGAGCAGTGCCCAGATAGCTAACACATAGAAATCATGAAAGAATAAAAGTTTGCTGCTTAAAACTCTAAATTTGGGGGTAATTTGTTACATAGTGATGGATAACTATTAAGTGAAAAGTAAAATTTAAGAGTATCATCATTATTTTCTTTTTCCATTCCAAAAGTATTGCTTTTGGGAAGCAGCTTTCAGCTAAAGGTCAAAATAAATCTCGGTATTCTTTTTAAAGACTTTCTTGTATTTTCTTCCCAGAGGATCATTTAAATATTTCCGTAAACTTTAAGTCTACACTAAGTTTCATGTATGTTTTAAATAATGAAATCACTCAGCAAATTACAGTGCTTTTTTACTTCTTCTAATCAACTGGGAGAACGGAAGAGAAATTATTTTTCAGTTAAGTTCTCTCGTGGTAACACTCCGCAGCTAATCAGTGCTCTCACACTGTAGTTACAGAGAGACGGTAGCAAGGGGTCCTGCTTTATGATGCTGCAGGGCAGCCATTATTCACCCCTGGTTTAACACCACGTAGAGCTGGCAATAAGAAATCTAATGAAGAAAACATCACGCCTGGAGTAGTAATTTCTGGAGAAATCATGCATGGTTGTTTGAATAGGGTTGAGTAAGAATTGACATTTTATGTTATTGACTGTTCTATAGATGCTTCACCCGCTCATCTTTTGTACATTTATGCCACTGTGATGCCTTCTGTTTTAGAAAGTAATAGAGCGTATCATAACCAGAGTCTTATCTTTGTGCCAGACTTTGCTGCAGCTGTTCTAGCAATAATTTTTTACTAAACAATCTTTAAAAAGAGGCTCTGAGAAGCTTTGCTATCTGTAAGGTGTTTATGATTATCATTGTTTTCCCATAAAATCAGATAACATCTCACTTAAAATTCACAGAGATACTGAGGGCTTTCTTCCCCTAAACTCGTATGTTGTTCCCACTCTCCCCTTTAACTGAAACAAAGTCAAAAACTTTCTTATTTTATTGAGTGTGATTTATGCATAGAGCCAAATTCTCCTCTATTATGAAAGGGGAGCACAGATTTGTTGACAGATTGAAATAATGCTATTGTTAAGTACATAAAGTCTTCTTGGGGTTAGTGATGGCATATTTTCCTTTTAAAAATGTTAAATATCTGAACTTCATGGTAATGGAAGTGCAAAGTTTTTGGAACTCTAAATATAAAGTTTTGAATATTTTGACCTGGTTTGTTCCATGCTTTTTATGTTCACTGGAAGAAAAATTATTATGTGTTTATCACGCAATATAATTTGTCAAACCTTTGCCAAGCTAATACAAATGGTAACCTTCTTAGTACTTTCATTTATCCTTTATTAAAATACATATTTTTAGAGAATACAAATATATCATATTTTATCAAACTAAAAAGATATTTTTCCATTTCTGAGATTTAAAAAAATGAGTCACTGGCATAATTATCATGAAAATACTTAATCATCAACTGAAGTTTAACTTTACTGATCTCCAAGACTGTGTGATTCATCACCCTTAGTTGAAAATCTATAGCTGAGGTAACTATTGTTTATTATTTTTCTTTATAATTGAGCACTCCTGTTGAATGCTAAAATAGTTTTTTAGAAAATGAGCAATAATTTTCTAAAGAGAATTTAATTACAAGTCATATATCAAATTAAGACCATCAAATTAAATTTTTCAAATATCTGAAAGCAAAATTATTCTAATTCATTAGGATTTTGTATATATCTGAAACCTAACTTCTATAATTATGTTTAAACCTTAGGTTCTGTTGGCCCATGGCAAAGACCATAAGATGCTTGAGTTTGCTGATAGGTCTCTAAGAGACCAATTGTGTCTATTCCTCTAAAAGAATTCGATTCATGTGCTTTCCTGAGTTATATGTTAGTGTAATCACAAACGCTGCTAAATGAGCCTGGTGACATTTCATCTGGAATATAATTGTTGAAGAAAGAGACTCATGGGTGAAGATTAAAGAGGCACTGATAGAATATTCTTCTTTCTTTTGTCTGCCATTTAAATAAATATTTCCCATTGTGACCTATTTCTATCAATAGCTGCAAACTCGCAAATATTCCCATACTGCTCTTAACAGTTAACACTCAATTCAGAATATTATGCAATAAATCTGTCCCCAAACTTCATTAGCCTTTCGACTATAGAAATAAACAGTCTAACTTCCAAACATTTGCAGAGTTTCCACTTCTCAAACCATGTGAAGTCTAAAGTCAGTTTTTCTTATAGGTTTCCCCCCTAAACCTTGTCAACCTGTTATTAACCAGTGTTTCTGTGCTCCACTGCCTGAGCGATCACTCTCTCTCACCACTTTCAGAACTGCTCCTGCCTTTGAAACGGACTGTGCCTTCTCCCTGTGACTTGTTTTCCTCCAAGCCACAGGCAGGTTCTTCACCTTGGTTCAGCCCGGGTGATATCTGTGACCACAGCAGACACGAAACGCATGGGAATGAGGCAGAAACAACGGGAGCATGAAGCACTCTGGGCTTACAAGCAATTGCTTCTTCCTGGCTGCTCCTGACTTTGTACCCTCAGCTTTTACTCCAAGTCTCAGTAGGGCAAACAAGCGTCTCTCACACATTATAATGTAGTCCTCCCGGAGGGAGATGACGGTGGCTGAAATCCAGGTGGTTTGTAAAAGGGATAAATGGAATGATCTGGAATGTGTTTAGGAGTAAGATGACTGGAGTTTTGGATGGTTCGGATGTGGCGGTGATAATAAAGTTAGAATAGACTTCCGCAAAGGGATGGATGTGGGAGATAAAGAAGGAAGAAAGGCGTTTCTCATGGTTTTGACACTCTGGCAGCCCTCCTTTACTCCATGTTAGTAAGATGCATTGCTATTCCTGTTTTTACCTAACTCTGCACAGGCTCATTAGGGGCTGAAAGGAAATGTAGCATTCATTACCCACCACTTCCTAGTAATTCCCGGTTCCCTTAAAAGCGCAAATGGTTATATCATAATAATTCTTGCTTAAATGGACAGGCTATAATTTGTTTCCTTTGATTAATAAAGTTGCTAAGTAAAGAGATTCTAACATATAAAAAGTCAATAGCAGGCTGCTTGTTTAAATGGATTATACAAAGTATAGCACAGAAAATAGTGAATCAGCCATGAACATCCTCCACCATCATCTGTCAGAACATTTTGTGGAAGAGCTAGACTGGTTTTCATTGCATTTAGAGGGTGGGTATACAAAAAATCTCTTTGGGAGCCCTCAGGATTTCCTCAAAAATATAGGCAGACATCCTTTAGCAAAGCTACAACTGAGTTCTGGAGAGAACAGTGTGGTGGACTCCTGCCTAAGGAGGAACCGTCTTCTCCACGACCATCTCCTCAATCTTTCCTGCCCACCATCTCTAGATTAGCACTCCTCATGCTAGCCTCCCAGTTCACTGAATTTTTCTTCACAGTCTTGCCTGACCCAGGTAGGCATTTCATTGTTTACCTTTTCTGTCTGTCTCTTCTTCCCCGGGCCCAGAAGGAAGGACTCATTGTGCCCGTGTTTAGATTTTCCGCGGCCTCCCAGCAGTCAACTAAGACGTTACTGCGCCCAGGAAGGAGGCGCTTGGCTCACCTGTGCAACATGTCCAGGAGAGGTGAGAGCTCCGTGTTTGTCTCTGGCCGTGGTAACCACTTGACCTCTGCCATTTAGCTTCTGCTACAGCCCTAGCCTTTTCAAGACAAAATAGGGAACTGTCAAGTTCATTTGTCATTTCTGACATTCCTAAGCTGGTATGTGATCAATGACTATTTTATCACAGAGGCTACCATGGTATCTCATCAGTAAAACGACACCAGTAACCAGAACATGGCCTGAATAACAAGGTATTCACTTGAAGAAAAAGCAAGAATTATAGATGTAACTAACAGTGAAGAATCACCTTATTTGTGCTTTGTGTCTTGAAATTCTATTATTCTGTTAAAATAAAAAGGCATATTCTGGGTAAAATGATGCAGCATTCAATGATCGTTGTGGTAGCTGTTACCTGTAATAATGAAACAATTATTAAGAACTTTCAAACAGTTTAATAATTAGCAAACAGAATGGCAATTAATATAAAGAGTAAAAAGAACATATTTTTGCTAATTTATTATAAACATTATTTTATATGAAAATATTACTTAATAGGCAAAATTATGTTCTTAAAAACTTAAAACATTAAGGACTCTATAGAAATAATTATCTATGATAGTCTATAAATTTTTTTTTTTTTTTTTTTTTGAGACAGAGCCTCAAGCTGTCCCCCTGGGTAGAGTGTCGTGGCATCACAGCTCACAGCAACCTCCAACTCCTGGGCTCAAGCGAGTCTCCTGCCTCCGCCTCCCAAGTAGCTGGGACCAC
>CAUYQS010097739.1:0-15958 GCA_963574585.1 Otolemur crassicaudatus | reverse complement strand
TTCAAGTCCTTTGCCCACCTTGCTATGGGATCACTTGGTTTTTTGTTGTTATTGTTGTTGTTGTTGTTGTTGATAATGTGTTTGAGTTCTCTATGGATTCTGGTTATTAAACCTTTGTCAGAGACATAACCTGAAAATATTTTCTCACACTCTGAGGGCTGTCTGCATGCTTTACTTACTGTGCTCTTGGCTGTGCAGAAGCTCTTTAGTTTGATCAGGTCCCAATAGTGTATTTTTGATGTTGCTTAAATTGCCCGTGGGGTCTGTCTCATAAAAAATTCACCCAGGCTGATTTCTTCAAGTGGAGAAGAGATCAAACTTTCACTTTTCGCAGATGATATGATTGTATATCTGGAAAACACCAGGGATTCAACTAAAAAACTCTTAGAAGTGATCAAGGAATACAGTGGCGTATCAGGATACAAAATCAACACTCATAAATTTGTAGCCTTTATATATACCAATAGCAGCCAAGTTGAAAAAACAGTCAAGGACTCTATCCTGTTTAAAATAGTACCAAAGAAGATGAAATATTTGGGAGTATACTTAACAAAGGATGTGAAAGATCTCTATAAAGAGAACTACGAAACTCTAAGAAAAGAAACAGCTGAAAATGTTAACAAATGGAAAAATATACCATGTTCAAGGCTAGGAAAAGTCAACATTGTTAAAATGTCCATATTACCCAAAGCAATATACAATTTTAATGCAATCCCCATTAAAGCCCCACTGTCATATTTTAAAGATCTTGAGAAAGTAATGCTTCGCTTTATATGGAATCAGAAAAGACCTTGAATAGCTAAGACATTACTCAGGAATAAAAACAAAGCAGGAGGAATCACCCTACCAGACCTCAGACTATACTATAAATTGATAGTGCTTAAAACAGCAAGGTATTGGCACAAAAGCAGAGAAGTAGATGTATGGAAAGCCAATAGATGAATCCAGCTACCTACCATTACCTCATCTTTGACAAACCAATTAAAAATATTGAGTAGGGAAAAGATTCCCTATTTAACAAATGGTACTGGATGAACTGGCTGGGGACCTGTAGAAGACTGAAACTGGATTTAAACCTTTCACCATTAACTAAGATATAATCTCACTGGATTAAGGACTTAAACTTAAGACATGAAACCATAAAAATACTAAAAGAAAGTTCAGGGAAAGGTTTTCAAATTCTTATTTAAAATAATAATACCGAGAAAAACAAAATAAAAATAAACTGATTCAAGGAATCTACTCTAAAAAGGAAATGCAATAATACAAAGTTTCAAGAATAGATGACTACAATGTTTAATTGTCACTGTGCACTGATGGAGAACAAGCATTTTGAATAATTGGTATATGGTGTATTCCACAAGTTTTATAGAAAACACATTATAATCATGAATAAAGGACTCTAATTAAAACAATGTAGTAGGTATTTTAAGCCACTAAATATCATGTTATTAATACACTGATGCTATTAGTATAGAAAATAAAAAGACCACACTCCAGCCTTTAGAGGAAAAAAACTTACATTTTAAAATAAAGATAAAAATATCATTTTCCTACTAGATGGTAAGAGTAACTGATATATGAAATAAACATTTGGAACCACTGGGTAAGCAAAATGAACACAACCTTATCCCAAGAAACAGAAGAATGGCCATGAAACACATGGAAAAAATGCTCATTATTACTAATCATCAGAGAATAGCAAATCAAAACTGTTGAGATATCACCTAACCCCAGTGAGAATAACCCACATCACAAAATATCAAAGCTTCATATGTTTGCAAGGGTGCAGAGAGAATGGAATACTTTACCCTGTTGGTGGAATTTCAAACTAATACAGCATTTTTGGAAAGTATGGAGAATGCTCAAAGAGCTAAAAGTAAACCTTCCATTTGGTCCCACAGTCCCACTACTAGGTATATACCCAGAAAGAAAGAAAAGAAAAATTTTTACCATAAGGGCATATATACTTCAATGTTGATAGCAACTCAGTTCACAATCACAAAGATGTGAAAATAACCCAAGTGCCCATCAACCCATGAATGTATTCATAAACTGCAGTATATGTACACCATGAAATTAAAATGATAATAGTTACTATTATTATTAGCTGAACCTTGTCATACATGCCTGTAGTTGTGGCTATTAAGGAGGCTGATGTGAAAGTATCACATGAACTCGGAGTTTGAGGTTGCAGTGAGTTATGATCAGCCATTGGACTTCAGGTAGGGCAACACAGCAAGAACTTATCTTAAAAAAATGGTTTAACACACAGCTCTTAAAAAATATGTACAGATATTCCCATATCCTTAAATCAATGAAAGTGGTGTCAGATAATTTAGTCACTTACAACCCAGGAAAAGACGTTTGATTCTTAACTAAGTTCTAAGGAAGATCATTGCAAGTGGTTGGAGAGTTGTTAGATAATGTAAGAGTTTGGAACAAAAGATGCACCAATGTGAGAGAGAAAAAAACATACTCAGCCTTCAGAAAAATTTTTCTATTGACGCAGACCTTCCCAAAGCACTTTTTAAAGTCTGGCTTTCTTCTTGACTTTTGGACCTCTCGGCTGTGTTACCTCCTTTGTTCATTCTCACCTCCCTGGGTTTTTAGCTGTTGTCTCCCCTCTCTTCACTTTCTAGGGCTCTTTTCTTTGCTCCAGACATGTGATCAGGTTTGGCTTAGAGGCAACAAGACTTGTTTTATTAGAAATAATTCACATGACACTTCCTGTGTGTTATCCAATTACCAATCTCATAATGTCCTTAGTAGAGAACAGGGAACATTATAGAAGTTTTACAAATTTTTCCAAAAACTTTACTGATCCTTTAGAATAATAACAAAATAGTTCAAATTGATAGCTCCTGAACTCCTCTTTCCACTACCACTGAATCAATAATAAGTGGTGGAAACTGGATTTCAAGGTGCAGACCATTTCTAGAATTTCTAGAGTTACCACCAAAGTGAAAGATACAAATCAGCTTAAGAAAGGGGGAGGTTTGTTGAAAGACAAAATCTAAAAATTTTCTGTTTTACATCAACATACCTCCATTTTTTTTTTCAAATATGGTAATAAAACTCTGATGCAAAGCAGAAATTCCCAAGCAGCAATCTACAAAAAAAGAAAGTGATGGCCTTAGTGTGGAATGAAGTTATCCTCACCCAGGGAGACAGGTTTCTGTAGTTCTCTCTCATCACATCCCTGAACAAAGTCCGCTGAGCAGTGTCCAGGCATGCCCACTCCTCTGGAGAGAATTCTATAGACACATCTCTGAATGTCAACAATCCCTGAAAACACACACATATTTACCAAGTGGTCATAGAGAGAGTCCTTAATTTCACAGAGAATAAGAAAGTTACAAGAACTGTTTCTGATACATGAGTGACTGGGATTATTCATAAGATTTTGTTTAAACATCAATGTTTACTCATCTCACAAGAAAGTGTGGGGAAAACTCGTGATGATATTGAAGTGGGGAAAGATTTTATGACAAAGACTTCAGAGTCCATTGCAACAACAACAAAAATTAACAAATGGGACTTATTTGAGCTGAAAAGCTGCCCAGCTAAGGACATAACAAGTAAAGGAAAAAGACAACCTTCAGAATGGGAAAAATATTTGCAGGGTATCATTCTGACAAAGGGTTTATTCAAGAAAATATTCATTACAGTATATTTTTAATCTGAGGAATGAAGATGGCATGAGATGCATGTAACTGGTCTACATATAGCTTTCTGGATGATAAAAAAAATTCACATGTACCCTTGTAAGATGCACCATAGGTATGGTCCTACCAATTACCCTCCCTCCACCCATCCTGCCCCCTCCCCTCCCCTTCCATTCCCCATATTCTTGAGCTATAATTGGGTTATAACTTTCCTATGAAAGCTATAAATTAGTTTCATAGTAGGGCTGAGTACATTGGATACTTTTTCTTCCATTATTGAGATACTTTGCTAAGAAGAATATGTTCCAGCTCCATCCAGGTAAAATATGTCTCAACACAATAACTAAGAAAATGCCATGAAAGCTATGTTAACCAGTTTGATGAAAATATTTCAAATTGTATATAAAACCAGTACATTGTACCCCATGACTGTATTAATGTACATATAATTTAATAAAAAAAGAAAAAGAAAAAAATTAATATATTAAAAAAATTGAAGGCATCCAGGTATATATTTTGCATACTGTATTCATACCTTATATAACAAGATGTATGTATTTTTGATATAGAAAAATATAGTGAATTAAAAGTATCTCTGAAATTTTAATGTGTACAAAAATGAACTGAAGATCCTTTTAAAATATAGTTTCTAACTCAAGAGATCTGGGGTGAGTTGTGGTTTCTACATTTCAAAAAATTTCATCACTGCAGTCAAAACTTCTGGCGCCAAAAGAATGTTGTGTCAAGTATCCAGTAAGTGATAGACTCTGGTTTTATCTCAGTTCCTCTGACTAGTGAAGAAAAAAGAGAGTATTTATTTTACAAAGCAATCTAGAAGCAAGGAACAACTAAGGGAAGCTTCTAGATTAAATGTGATAGTTTGAGAACATCAGTCAGCAAACCTCCCCCACAATATTTGTTAATGATAAAGAGAAAAAATAATTAACTTTATAGTGAAGTAATTAGAGAGCAATTTAACCAAGTGAATGAAATTAACATCTACTGTAATGGGCCAATTTGTATTAGGTACCACTAAACACAGGAGAATAAATCACTGCTGTGATAGTAGTAACCAAAAACATAATAATAAAAAACACTAGTTTTATGCAAAGTTCATGCTACAGATAGCTCCCATTTTCTGTAATCTCTTATAGTTTATTTAAATGGTTTGTCTTTAAATATCTTACAGAGAGTCTATTCTTATTTTTCTTCTTTTCAGAACTTTCTGAGTTACCTTGGGCAATTAATACCATTCACTTTCTACATATTATTAATCTGGTTCTGTGTAGATTCTAATGGAGCATCCAGATGGAATCTAAACAGAACATGTTCCCCTTATTCACTCATATCCCAGAATTATACCCAAACCCCAAAAGGAGTGCTGGACATCCACACTTCTCACTCTTCTATGTTGACCTGTAACAAAGAAAACATTTTCAATATTATAGGTTGTACATTTACTGGGAAATTTGTTTGTGGCATGTATGGGACTTGGACATATAGAATGCTCTGGTACATAGAGGAGAAGGATCCTTGACTGTTGTAACAAAAAGCAGAAAAGTAGTGAAAAGAAACTAGCAGAAACATCAGAAGTAAAGAAGACAGTGGTGGCACCTGTGACTCAAAGGAGTAGGCTGCCAGCTCCATATACCGGAGGTGGCAGGTTCAAACCTGGCCTCAGTCAAAAACTGCAAAAAAAATATGTTTTGGGGGCAGCACCTGTGGTGCAGTGAGTAGGCGCCAGCCCTATATACTGAGGGTGTTGGGTTCAAACCCAGCCCTGGCCAAACTGCAACAAAAAAAAATAGCTAGGTATTGTGGCAAGCACGTATAGTCCTAGCTACTCAGGAGGCTGAGGCAAGAGAATCACCTAAGCCCAAGAGTTGAAGGTTGCTGGTTGCTGTGAGTCATGATGGCACAGAACTCTATTGAGGGTGACAAAGTGAGACTCTGTCTCTAAAAAAAAAAAAAAGTAAAGAAGAAATGATTCTAAACTTGTAAGTTCAAAATGGCATTCCAGGACAAATAGTAAACACAGATCCTCACCTTTAATATTTTGATCTGAGAACCAGCCATGTCTTCCTCTCCTCCTACTCTGGGATTTCTTTTCAGGTGAGATTGTCTAGACAAATTACAATTATACTTTGAGAATAATCCCAGAAAGGAGTCAGTACAATCTCTTTACTTGCTTTTACAATGTTCAGAGGCATGAGGGCCTTCAAGAGCAGAAAAGACTACACTCCCTTCTACATTTTCATAGAAAGCATCAGGTATGATGAACTCCTCAGGGAGACTAAAATGTGAGTTGCTTCTATTCCTACCCTAAGGTGCCCCCCCTTGCCACACATAACAAAACTTTCTGCAAAAAACCATAACCATAACCGTACTTTCTGCTATGGGCATATGGACCACACTAACCAGCTCCCACCACACAAAGCAGAGCAGATCTTGGTTCCCTCCTCTGCAACAAAGGTTGAATTCAACTCTCATCAATGTACCGTGGAGCACTTGTGCTTGACTTTGGCCCCACTTAGTATCACATGGGGCACTTAATTAGAACCACATAGATGCTTCCACGACCCCAATAGACAGAAACTGGACGAGGAGGGCACAGGTGATGGTGTTTTTACAAAGTGGCTGTGTGATTCTAATTGGAAGCCTGGGCGGAGAGCCACTTAGCTCTGAAAAATCACCTCTGAAGCTTCAATGAGCATAGAAATCATGTGATATTCTGGGTTCCACTCAGAAAATGTGATCTGCAGGTGTGGGAGGGGTCCATGAATTGGCCTCTTTAACAATTTCCCTGTCAGTGCTGATGTTGCCCCCAGACTCATTATCAGCAGCACTCAGCTGGAGACAGCAGACATAGCAGAGTCCCTTATGCCTACATTTATCACAACACAGTTATGTTCCACAAAGAAGACCACCAATCACCATTCTGTAACTCTTGCTGGCACTTTAAGGTTTACTGTGGCTAGAGAAGGCAGTAATGTCTGAATATATCTGCATTTGGAAAACCACACGTACCTGTGCATTAATGCAAAGTTTGGTCAGCAGGTACTATGTGCTCACAAGCATGGTATTGTCCACTGTGTTGAAACCCTCACATTGTATGAGTTATTCCTTATAATACCCTAACATTTGTACAAAGTGTCCAATAATTCCCAGAAAAGTTGAGATGTAATACTCAGACCTTCTGTTTTTAACCTCACACACTGTAATAGGTCACTAGGCAAAAATCTATAAAATTCTGGGCTCCTACTCCAAAAGGTCTTTATGTTTACAAAGTCTATGATGATCTCTAACCCTGTAGAATAGGGTTTTAAAAATCCCCTGGTGTTTTATACATACTCACCCCA
Organism: Otolemur crassicaudatus; assembly: GCA_963574585.1. Lineage (NCBI taxonomy): Eukaryota > Metazoa > Chordata > Mammalia > Primates > Galagidae > Otolemur > Otolemur crassicaudatus. The sequence goes on along the minus strand of CAUYQS010097739.1, from coordinate 8,931 downwards.
AACTCTCGCCGCCTTTTGTGAATTCCAGATAGAGGACAGGTAATGTGTGCAAATTCTAGATAAGATCCAGCTTGCTTTGTATTCTTGGGTGCTATAGTGAGTAAAGAAAAACAAGAAGAGAGATTTCCCTATGGAGCCTATTCTAATGCACTCTGAGGAGCCTCAGGCCTTGGATTCAGATTCAGAGCCAGAGATTTAGGTTGCTAGAAAGGCATAAATTTGGTAGCACTCACTGCATATTCTTTTGCATTTGGGCAAAAGGAAGAGGCAGAAGAGGAGTTTCTCAGATCAACTCATCTGAGTACACATTTGCTCATCCCAGTTGGGGTCAGAGACCCCATATCTCTCAATTATCTTCAAGTCTGCAGAGTCCAGTAGCATTGAGAGAAAGACTGAAACTGCCAATTACTACCTTATGAGAGTATTTCAATAGGAAAATTATCTGAGTATGTTCCACAGGGGACAACAGACCTCAAATAGGCAGAGATACCTTCCTGTGTGCTGATGTGAGATAGCTAAGTTCTGTGCTACAAAACTATGAACAAAGACCTCTAGTGTGAAGCCTGGTGGGCACCTTATGATTTATTTTATTCGAAATATTTTTAGGAAATATAATTAAAATAAATCTTCCCAACACAGAAACTCTAACCATAATGTGAAAAGCAGAAAAAAAAAAAAAAAGCCCACTAAATTAAACCAGAATGTGATGTGTCTCAAAAGCAATCTACTGAGAGATTTCAGATATAACAAAAGTCACTTGTTTATAAAACTAGGAAAATTCAATCTTTTAAAAAGTTCTCAAAATAAATGATAATTCCCTTTCAAATAAGATTTGAGATTACTACTTATCATACAGAGTATACCCTAAATTTGTCTGTTAATTGCAATAATCACCTGTGTTTGCTAATTGACTTTATTCTGATAAAAAATACGTATCTGAAGTCTATATAACAAGAGGCAGATTTTTGACTTAAAGCTTGGTGTTACTAAGTTAGAATCCTACCTTCATGTGGAAACTGAGACAGGGCACTATATTTTTTATATTTTATTTCTAAAAGATGGTTGTCAGGTTTACAAAAAATTTCTGATGGCATAAGCCTTTTTTATATTTTGAAAAGATTTAAATAGATTTCAAAGAGGCAAAAAAAATTTCAATGAAATATTTTCTAAATTAAACAATCTAAGGAACGGGAAGGGAGAAAAATACCTTCCTTTATTTTCAAGTTGGAAAATTATGCCTCTTACTTCTACTTTTTTTCCTAAATATTCTACTTTGTATTTATGTTTACAACAGCTAGGTCCATGGGTTTTGTCTGGAACACATGGGTATCTGAAATTCTGTAGGCCTGGATTTAGGAAACTGAAGAGTGGTCTCAAGCACACTGCACATGAAAGCAGGTTTAGTTGGGGTTGGAAATCCACAAAGGAGGAGGTGCTATTAAGGACCCATTTGCCTGGGTGGGGAACAGTGCAAGGTTGGTGGAAGGCCTGGCTACAGACACTGGCTGAGACAGAGCTGATCTCTGGCTCATTCCTGTGTCCACTGAGCCAGATGACATTATGATCAAGTTGTCCAGAATCCTAGACGGACTGAGGAACCTGGTTCCTGTTGCAAATTCAGGGTCAGGTGTGGGGATATGTCAGAAATCCTCTTGGCAACTCTGTGTGTTTTCAGCAGTAAACTCTCAGAGCAAATATTAAGTAAATCTGATTCCTGAGGGTGGAGCTTTGTTCTGGGAAGGACCTAGCACATCTAGTCCTCTAGACACCTGTGTGAAGTTCTGGTGGGAAGCAAGTGTTCTAGAGATGGAATTTCTGAGGGTGGAATTTCTGAGGGAGGGGGCCAAGTCGTTGCGTACTGTGTAGGTGCACAAATGGGCAGACATAACATGGTGGCAGTGAGTTTAGGAGGGATTCTGCCCTCAGAACTCCTTCAGTCTATGTCTTTAGTCCCTGATAACCCTAGGAGGAGATGTGGAATCACAGGACAATCTGTGATGTGACAGGTTGTATAGAACAGAACCACCTCTCTTCCTCAAGATACTTGAGGTTTCCCTTCAGCTCAGGTCTCTCCTGACCCTACCAACTGAAATTCAAAGGTACTTGGCTACCCTCAAGTCTGCCAGTCTCTCATTGCAGACACTAAGCCACAGTGTCAGAAACTGGAGAACAACAAATAATTTCCTTTCATTTCTTATTTCTCAGGGTGTTTCACCAGAAATTGTTATAGCATGAGCATCAAGGTATGTTCACTCCAGCTTTGTTTGAAAAGGCATCTTATCAAAAAGATACTTGCACTTGAATGTTTATGGCAGGAGAATTCCTAACCACAAAGATATGGAAATAACCCAGGTGCTCATTAAAATTAAATTAAAATTTTAATTAGGTAATAAAATGTGGTATGTGTACACTGTGGGGGTAGTACTCAGCCATAAAAAATAGTGACAATCTAGTATCTTTTGTAATAACATGAATGGAACTGGAGACCATTCTTCTAAATGAAGTGCACAAAAATGAAACAACACCACACATACTCAACACTAAATTGGAAGTATTGTGTCAAACTTAAACGCACATAGGGAAGTAAAACCTGACAGAAATAAGTAGGTGGGAGGCAAGAGGAGCAGTAGAATATGCTCATATTTACTTGGTACAATGCACACATTCTGGGTGAAGGACACACTTTTAAATTTGTCTTAAAATGTACAAAAGCAAATATGTAACCAAAATGTGATACCTCTGCAATATTGTGAAAGGTAAAAAAAAGGGGGGGGGCACATGAAGCATGGTTCAGTAATGTAAGGCAGGGCCTTTAACAATGTCACCATACTGCATAGGTGATGAGACACAAAACAACTCATGAATCACGGAAAGTAACGAAGCAGATTATAACTTCATTAAGATAAGAGATTCTCTTTCTAAGAGTAGAATGTGAACGTTTTAAAATAATAACTAAGAAAATGACATGAAGGTTATGTTAAACAGTTTGATGGAAATGTTTCAGATTGTGTGTGAAAACCCCACACTGTACCCCAGAAGTGCATAAATGTACATAATTACCATTCAATTAAAAAAATAAAAAATTAAAAAAAGAAGATAAGAGATTCTGTTTTTTCTTTTACTTTGTGAGCATGTGTTTTCTATGACTTGTAGAATCACATCCCACCTCTCCTTTAAATACCTCTATTTTCTCTTTAAAGTGAATGATGTAAATTTGTGAAAAATACATTTGATGTAAATTTGTGAAAAATACATTTTTTCTTGGAGTTCACTAAAAATATGCAAACAATGTAACCTAATAATCTGTATCGTCATACTAAACTGAAATGAAAATGAAGTTTGGGGATAGAGTCCTGCCAGAGTCAGTAAGAAGGAGAGGAGGCCAATCCAGGGATGAAGGATAAGCTTTATTTTATTTTATATTTTGAGGAACAGAGTCTCACTTTATTGCCCTCAGTAGAATGCCATGGCGTCACAGCTCACAGCAACCTCCAACTCCTGGGCTTAGGTGATTCTTTTGCCTCAGCCTCCCAAGTAGCTGGGACAACAGGTGCCCACCACAATGCCCAGCTATTTTTTGTTGTTGTTCAAACCTGCCACCCTTGGTATATGGGGCTGGTGCCCTACCCACTGAGCCACAGGCGCCACCCGATAGGCTTTATTTTAAAGGAGCAGAAAGGAGTCTAACCAGAAGTCAGGTCAGCTCACAGTTTTGTGTTGTTTGTTTGTTTGTGTTTTGGCCAGGACTGGCCAAAACTCACCACCTCCGTCATATAGGGCTGGTACCCTACCTTTTTGAGCCACAAGTGCCACCCCAGCTCACACAGTTTTAAGGGACTTTTATTAGTGTAGTTGGAATGTGGGAGGGGCTCATGAGAGGTGAGGGAAATCATCTTTTCTGCAGAGTGAGATGCTGTGTCCAAGACTGATTTTAGAATTATTGCCTTCCACAGGTGTTTATCTTGCACAAAGGGTTGATCTCTAGTGCCAGCAAGGACCAGGGTAGGGAAACCTGATGCTTCTGAGGAACACCGGCCCTAAAGCATTTCAGGAGGGTGGGGAGGGTGTTGCTGCGGCCATGCTATTGGGTCTATGACCTGCTTCCTATCACTAGCTGTCCTCCCAGTATGGCTACACTCTTGTCAGGGTCATGAAAATTTACAGGAGTATGGGAAGGGGGTTGCTGTAATCATGCAGTTTGGTTTCTGGCCTGCTCTCTTTATCTGACTGTCTTCCAAATAGTTGTACTTTTGTCAGAGTTCTGAGGATTTCTTCCCCACAGAAGGAAGGAATAAATGACTATGCAGATAAAATAGGGAATTTTTATGAGTGAGTCAGACATAACCTATTTTCTAAACCTGTGGTTTTTCCCCAGGTTCTGCGATTTCAGCAAAAGAGGTGGGGCATTACAGATATCATTGGAAAATGACATCATAAAATAAACCAAAAAGACTTCTCTTATCATGTGTTGGTCCATTTCTTCTACAAATATCTACAGAGATTCATGGTTAATAAGTTGTGTTCCTTAGTCTGTGAAGCAGAGTTCCTTTCTGATTGCCACTGATAGCTCATAAAAATAACTCAGTATACAGTCGGGAAGAACCCAGGCAGAGGAGAAAATAAATCACGTACAAAATGTAGAGCCTCCATGGGATGATCTCATGCCAAAGAATGAGTAAATCTCTGATTTCAGTCATTTCATCATTAAATGAGTTGGGGAAAGGGTTTGGTAGAAAATTATTACAAACTTCTTTCAGTCAGTACAAGAGCCTTAGGCCACTCCACAGTCTGCCAGCCTCAAGAGAAATGTGGATCCCAGGGCAGCAGAATGAGGATGAAGTGTGGAGAAGGGACTGGGTGTGTGAGGGGAAGAATAGATCTTGTTCTTGCTCAGGTTGGTCTGGAACTCCTGAGCTCAAGCAATCCCACAGTGCTAGGATTACAGGCATGATCCACTGCACCTGGCCTGCAGCTAGGATTAAAAGATCAAAACTAAAATATTTTCATAAACCTTTGACCACAAGTTTCTGTTTATGTGTTGTATTTACTTAATGTTCTATTTATTTTAATTTACTGACACTTTTCATTTTTAAATTTTGGGGGGGACCTAAAAATATTAGAGATCTAGATTTTATTAGATCCATAAACAAAAACAATTTTAAAAAGCAGTCATAATATAAAATAGCAGCTCCCAGGAATTTCTTCAAGTTTCATCTTCAGAAGTTGACTCAATTCGGTTTGCCTCATTCTTGGAAGCCTCATCAAAATTCTCCACAAGTGGGCGTCACCTGTGACTCAAGGAGTAGAGCACTGGACCCATATACCAGGGGTGGCAGGTTCAAGCCCAGCCCTGTCCAAAACTGTAATTAAAAAAAAAAAAAATCTCCACAAGATCTGGAACTTCATCATCATCCTCCTCTCCAGTAGCAAGTGGTGCTTTTCCATCTACAGATTGTTTAGGCAGAGCTTTAGCCAGCCTCCTCAAGCTCGTCGGACTGTCTGCACCAAACTGGTTTAAGATGCTCGGTAGCTATTCTGTCAGCTGCTTTGTCTCAGCATGGCCTGTAATGGTGAAAGTGTTTGCTGCCAGAGATGCCTGAACTTTAGGGTTGTTAAAGTGGATCACTGTTCCTTGATTTGTAAACATATTCATCTCTTCAATACCAGAGATATTGTTTACCCCTAACTTCTTTAAGGAGAACTGAAGTTTATCATCTGCTGTAGCTGTTCTATGAACCACCTTCTTCTTTCTGCAAGCAGTTCCTTTCCCACCAATGCGCACTTGTGCCTGCAGTTTGGCGAGTTTCTCTTGGTTCATGATAGTTTCTTTCATCTTGTCAGAGCGTAAAGGGGGCCGCGCGGGGGACTAGGGTTGGTGCTCAGGGGGTCTCGGGTAGACCAGTTGAGTTTAAGCACACACACACCAGGATATTCCTCTTAAGTTCTGTTAACCTGATGTTTACAGGTTAAAAGCCGAAGCATGTTTTCCCGAGAAATGTTAATTTGTATTTTCACTAAATTATCAATGAATTGTTAATTTATGTTAAGAAAACTAGCTTAGAAATTATGTGAGAACAAGTGGCAACCTGAACAGAAGTAAATCTACAACACACAGTAAATTAAATGCCCTAACTCTGCCCTGACCAGATCTAAAGGCTAGCTTTATTAGAATAGCAAACAGTATAAATTGAGTTTATTTACATTTTGCAAAGGCTGATCTAATAGAAACCAAAGCAATGAAAACTGTTTCTACCTGATACTTTTTAACTTTATAAGAAAATTATTTCCTGAGATCTTATAAATCCAGTTCCTCAAGTCAATGACAAGTTTAGTATAGTGCCTATTACTATTAGTGTCATAGGAAAATGGCTGGGGTCAAAGGAAGAGAAAGTGGGAAGACTGCCAGAAATGTTTAAACTTTCCCCTAATACTGAACTTGCATAATATGCCAGCTTTAATAGCAGAATTTCACGTATCAAGAGTCCAGTGGAAGCTAGCAAGAAAAAGATATGGTACAGGGCAGTGCCTGTGGCTCATTGGGTAGGGTGCCGGCCCCGTGTACTGAGAGGGTGGCGGGTTCAGACTTGGCCCCAGCCAAACTGCAACAAAAAAATAGCCAGGCATTGTGGTAGGCATCTGTAGTCCCAGCTATTTGAGAGGCTGAGACAGGAGAATCGCCTAAGCCCAGGACTTGGAGGTTGCTGTGAGCTGTGTGATGCTGCGGCACTCTACTGAGGGCAATAAAGTGAGACTCTGGGTCTACAAAAAAAAAAAAAGAAAGAAAAAAAGTAAACGATATAGTACATATTAGAAAGCTAGTTACAACATTAAGTCAAATGGGCTCTCTATGTGCCAAATAACTAGTAAGAATGAAAGAAAGCAGCGCTCTAAGGGAACAACAAATGCCTCCATATTAGCTGTGTAACCACAGGTATCGGAAATATGAAAATGCTAGAATTCAGATTCTTTTTTTTTTTTTTGCAGTTTTTGGTTGGGGCTGGGTTTGAACCCACCACCTCCGGTATATGGGGTCGGTGTCCTACTCCTTTGAGCCACAGGCACTGCCCCTAGAATTCAGCTTCTAAGAAATATATTATTGTATAGTAAAATTAATTTCATAAATGTGTATACCATAGTGTTCTGCCCAATATTTGCAACGGAAAGGGATCTCATTTGCAGAAGATACTGCCTTGGAACTTTTTTCTTAGTGGTCAGTTCCACAGGTCTTCCAGGTAGAATTTTCTTAACAAGCACACAAGCTACCTAATACTTCCACCACTATCGAAAATAGCTAGTCAACTAGAATTAAAACTCCCAAACTAGGACTGTTTTTACTGGCATATGTACTTGAAACCCAGAAAGCTGGTTCCTAACTTTTGTCATACTTCCCCTACTACAAGTTGATCAAAGACAGTACATACGAGAGTACAGTATGTGCTCTGCTGCCACCCCTTGGATAGGGGAGCAAGTATGTCAGCCAATTAAGGAAATCAAGAAAATAAGGTACATAGTAGCTTCAGCTGTCACCATAAATATTTGCTAGGCTTCTGAAACAAAATTTTTGAAAAACTTTTTGATGATTCTTTCTAGAGTTATATCAAACTCTATAGGCCAAGGAGGACAAAAAGAGTTTGCTCTGGGAGGGGTTAGAAACTTTGGGCTAGTCAATTTGATCTAGATAGGTGCCATGCCCCATACCTGGCTTGACTCATGCACATGGAGAATATGAAAATATCAAAGAGGGGGGAAAAGAAAAGACAAGTTTTAACACCTATTTTACTGGTTTGTGCTTGTTTTCTGATGAACAATTCTTAAAGGGGTATATATCTTCATTCTAGGGGCTCCCGGACCAAGGAAGTTCTGTCTTAAAAGAAAGGTTCAGTTTTTAAAAAACTGACATGCTCTGACTCACACAGTAGTTTCCTAGGAGACAGAAATAGCAAAGTAGCAACCATCAGTAGGGAATGGAATAAGAGGGGACTCCAGTTCAATTCAGGAGTGAAGGCTCAGAGCTGAAAACAGGCATCAAACTCCAAAGGTTTGGAAAGTTTGAAGCTAAAGAGGACAAATACTGGGACAAATTAATTGAGTGAACCCAAAATGTCTTAAGGTAGGATAATGAAGTGGAGGGCAAGGCAATGACCTTAAGATAAGAAGCTACTTACTTTACATTGCTGATAGGTTAAGAAGATAAACATTCATTAACCAACACTGTATTAGCACAGTTGGGCAATCTTACACTGAAATTCATGTAATATTCTTGAGAGGACAATGTACTGAACACAAATAAGAAGTGATCTTGTCGAAGGATTCCATTTAGCCAGACGTTATGGCCAGTGCCTGTAGTCCCAGCTACTTGGGAGGGCGAGGCAAAGAGAATCGCTTAAGGCCAAGAGGTTGAGGTTGCTGTGAGCTGTGATGCCATAGCTCTCTACTGAGGGCGATGTAAGTCAGACTCTGTCTCAAGGAAAAAGAAGGATTTCTTTTAAAAAATGGTTCAGAAGCACAACTTGCCTAACAATGTTTTTTGTTTGGTAGATTTCAACTAAAGTCCCAAAGCCAAAGCACGCTTGAAAGTTAATCTTGGCCTCTTACTCGTTTTGAATATCTGTACATGCAAAAATTTACCTTTCATTAGTTTCCCTGCTTGCCTCTTCCTATCCTCTGTGGGATAACCTTACATTTTGGAATTTATCTTTATAATAACAGATACCAGACATAGACATAGGAGTGGGGCGGGGGGTGGTTCAGATTATTAAATAGATGCTTTCTACTTAAAAAAAAAGAATTTTTTTTTTTGAGACAGAGCCTCAAGCTATTCCCCTGGGTAGAGTGCTGTGGCATCACAGCTCACAGCAACCTCCAACTCCTGGGCTCAAGCAAGTCTCCTGCCTCTGCCTCCCAAGTAGCTGGGACCACAGGTGCCCACCA